>JBBEEM010000021.1:0-307000 GCA_037305995.1 Sclerodermus sp. 'alternatusi'
TTATAATTTTATACATTTTTTTTACCAAGGCTTGTTTATTGATATAATACCGTATTTGCAGATAATTACTCATTGTTGATTACCATGAGAAATACTTTAACTTATAAATTTCCAAAAATCACATTAATCACATTAACAGATAAAATATTAAGAGAAAATAATATAAGCTCGTGTGATGCACATTTAGTGTAAGTTTAAATTTATATTTGCCTATTTATTAATTAATGTAATATAATATATTATATAAATATAAAATATATAGTAATTCAATATGTGTATAAAAAAAAAAAAAAAAAAGAAAAAAGAAAAAAAGATGGTTATCTCTTGTTTCTAGCCATAATAAGAAGTTACATTCTATAATATGTGAAACTGCGTTGAAAAATGTTAGTGCATCAATTGCTTCTGATAGTTTGGAAGGGTCAGATTTAGAACTAAATCTATCTCTACCAGAAGCTTGTAAGTTTTTTTTTTTTTTTTTTTTAATTCTAAGAAGTAAAGTTATATATATATATATATATATATATATTCTCTTTAAATACAACTAAAGAAAAATGCGATTTATCTTTTATCTTATTTCTGGATAATTTTGCATAATTAAAACATTTAAATGGTTTGTAATATTTTTAAACAAAAATTCAGATAAAGTAAAATTAATAATATTCATCAAATAACTTGATATTAATAGAACTATTAAGATTGTTAAGTTTTCTTATATCAATCACATTGATATTTGAATGTTAGTATATAATTTATGCAGTGTTTAATCAAGAAATACAGAAAAGGAACAAACAGGACTAAGGTTTTTAGAAATGAGAGGTAATTCCGTGTCTAGGTCCAGGATGGAAGGATTCAACTACAGGCTTAACAATTGAAATATATGAAGACATTGGCTTACCTAATAAAGATCGTTCATTTATAACGTATTCTATATTGATGGTAGAAACCCCACGAACGTGGTGGGGAAACCCTATTTGCTGGCCATCTAACCACGAACTGGGTGGATTTTGTTAATAGAATTGTTATCCAGGTGCTTTGGCTTAAACAAGCGAACTCCCACCTTCGAACTTTCGGTTTTCCCCTGAAATACAGAATAAGAACACAGTTCAATGCACACTTGAATTTATAAGCGGAGGTACAATAGTTGCGCAACTATCTTCGGATAAAATTCTAACAAAGTATAATGAATGCGGTCACCACTTAAGAGCATCCTAACCCGACCAAATAGCAATTTTTCAAATTATCTGGTTATGAATCAACGGATTTTAAAACAATTTGAACTGGGTATTCCAAGTAATGCAAGGAATGAACGACAAACCTTATTTTTTGAAAAATCGATAAAAAATTATGGAAAAATAAATTGTTATGAACAATTGTTTTCGTAATATGAAAAGTAGGAATTTTTTTCAAAAACGAAAGAATGTCGTCGATTCTGACATTCAAAAGGAATCATATGAATTTGGTCCCAATTAAAAATTTAAAGAAATGTAGTCGTATTTTGAAAAATAAGAAATGTTGTAAAATTGCTAAAATATCTGCTCTGCTTTATCTCGATACAGATAAAACAGAGCAAAAATTAGTTCATCGATTTTCGCATAGGTGGACATTACAAACACACATAAGAATAAAGAAATGTGTGTCGTGTGTGTGGTAGCACACTACACAAAGCAAATGCTTATCGCGAGAGAGAGAGAGAGAGAGAGAGAGAGAGAGAGCCAAGAATAGAATAGAAAAGGATAAGCAAAAAGTGAGGCTCGTGCATCTCCTCACGACAGCATGAAACTATGTTATACTCTCTCTCTCTCTCTCTCTCTTTCTCTATTGCGTTACTCTATACAGAGATTCCTATTCTTATTCTTTTTTCTAGCGTAATGAAGAATAATTATAACAAAGTTGGAGAACCTATCAGTAGGACCAACGTTATTTATATTTTTTATGAAAAATGAGAAATAGATAACAGAAGCATCTTTTCTCCTTGCGCAAGCTGAACATTTGGCAAAGCTGCGAAGCGCCTATTTTCCGACGGCGAGCCAGCTATCACCCTCTCATTCGCTCTTTCTTCTACCTGAAAAAATATTTCATTTTCTGCCTTTGTCTCAAGTCCTATCAAAATGAGACAAAGTGCAATACTACCACTGACAGACATTTATCTAGAACCGGCATTATTTCGATTTTTTATGAATAATCATAAATAGATGTAATTGTCATCTTTTCTTTGCGCGCGCTAGTCGCGTGAACAAGGACGCCAAGTGCCTGTACGTATTACGGCGAGGTAGCTATTCCCATCTCTTTGGAACTTTTCATAATGTTATGCAATCTTCTGAAATCTAACAGAGTGTCTAGAAAATGATGGAAACTTGTGCAGGTGTGATTCCTAACATAAATCTAATCATTTTCTTTCCTTGTCATTTTTTATTAATTTCAAGCTTTGCATTCAAGATATTTAACGATAAAAATGCCACTAGTTAGACAGAGACATTCTTATAATAAAAGTGAGATGTTAGCACTCTGTCTAGCTTCAACTATAAGAATGTCTCTGTCTAACTAGTGGCATTTTTATCGTTGAATATCTAAAAGCAAAGCTTGAAAAAATAAAAAATGATAAGGAAAGAAAATTATTAGAATGTTAGGAATCACATCTGCACAAGTTTCCATCATTTTCTAGATACTCTGTTAGATTGCAGAAGATTGCATAACATTGTGAAAAGTTCCAAGCGAGACGGGAATAGTTGCCTAGCCGTAATACGTGCAGGCGCTTGGCGTCTTTGTTCACGCGCCTACCGTGTATAAAGAAGAGAAGGAAAAAAATAGGAAACCAGGATTGGTCATGAGTGGTTTTCCTCGCATAAAGAATAGTAACGTGATTGGCCAAATTTTTCAAGAGAGGTGGTATTTCTCTCTTCTTCATCGTGGAAATCATCCGCGACTCATCAATTCTAAAGTGAACATCATAAAGTGAACATCTAAAGTGACTAGTGGACTAGTGAAAATGAAGAGAAGATCTTTGGTAAGTAAAAATTTCACATTTCTAAGATTATACGGTGCTTTCATTCTACCTTTTCTTTTCTATATTGTAAAAATTTTTATCATTTTTAGAAAAAAAAGCCTCAAGAATGGCCCCCGTTGCCCACTCCACGGGCAAGTATCGCGCCAGCACCACCACCCGCGCCAACACCACCACCCACGACAGCAGCAACAGCACCACCGCCAGCGGCACTAGCACCACCCGCGCCAGCGGCACCAGCACCACCCGCGCCAGCGGCACCAACACCACCCGCGCCAGCGGCACCAGCACCACCCGCGCCAGCGGCACTAGCACCACCCGCGTCCAGCGGCACCAGCACCAGCACCACCCGCGCCAGCGGCACCAGCACCAGCACCACCCGCGCCAACGCCCGCGACTGCAGAAATGAAGGAGATGGTAAGTTTTTAATTAAATATTCATTTATAAAGAAAATTATTTACATTTTTTTTTCTATTTCAGGTTGCTGGATTAATGAAGCAAATAGCGCGGGAGAGAAGAAAATTGCGGAAACAGCACCAGACTGCCAAAAAGCTTGCTGCCCAGCAGCAGGGACAGTCTGGTGCTGTTGTCCGCGAAATGAAAAAAGGTCAGCCACCACCACCACCACCGCCGCATCCGTACCACCAGCCACCACCACCGCCGCATCCGTACCACCAGCCACCACCACCGCCGCAGCCGTACCACCAGCCACCACCACCCGCAGCCGTACCACCAGCCACTACCCCTACCCGCATCCGTACCACCAGCCACCACCACTGCCGCAGCCGTACCACCAGCCACCACCACCCCCGCAGCCGTACCACCAGCCACCACCCCCGCAACAGTACTATCAGCCACCTCCCCCACAGCCGTACCACCCCCCCCCAGCAACAATACTACCAGCCACCACCACCCCCGCAGCCGTACCACCAGCCACCCCCCCAAATCACTCATATTTTTAATAAAAAAAAATGTTAATTAAGAAAGGTTTTTTTTATTTTCCCACAATATAAAATATAAAATATGACGAAAAATAAAATAATTAAATAAATTTATAACAAGACGTGTTTTATTTAACTATGTTTCTATTATAAGTAAAGATTTAATAATAAAAATACTATTAGATAGACAGAGATAGTCAGTTAATTAAAATGAGATAACATCTCTCTCTCTCTCTCTCTCTCTCTCTCTCTTAATTTAACCAAGTGTTTGTCTTTGTCTAACTAATAGCATTTTTGTTAATCAATGCCTCTTATAAATGATGTCTGAAATCAAAAAGTACTAAATGATGAATAGTCTTTTAAAATAACCTCTTTTTATATACATTATGTACATTCATGTATATTATGTTTATGCGCGAAAAAGTTGACACCGCGACAACACAATAAACAAGTGACAAGTGTCAAAAAGTGTTAGGGTTACATTTGTTGAAAGAAGTGTTGTTTGCGGGTTTTATTTTTTTTTTCGGTGTTACATAAAGCGATAAGGGTAAGTTTATCATAATCTTCTACAATTATTAAGAAATCTTTTATGTCATTCGATAAAAGACGGAAAAACATATGATGTAGGTTATGTTTCGTAAAAATATAAATAACATCACCGTTCATAGAACTTGAACAAAATGTGTTAAAATGTGCTTCCGGAAGGTATGAGGCCACTTTAATTGATAAAAATGGCAAGTTTTTATTAAAGTATATACATTTATTATATTTCATAATTATTGTTAAATCTGTTATGCAAGATCTAATAATGAGTTTCGCGTAAATTTAAGAAGTTATAGAGGAGATGATTTTAAAACTATTTCCATTTACCATTTTTTCGATCCTGAAGCTTAATTTTCAAGGTATTCAATAATAAAGATGCTATTAATTAGATAAATCTAGTTAGTTGGTTGAAGTGAGATAACACCACTCTGTTTCTCTTTAATCAATTAATTATCTATGAATAATTAAAAATGCATTTACTATCGAATATCTTGAAAATTAAGGTTTAGATCGAAAAATGATAAGTGGCAAATCGTTTTAAAATCACCTATAATTCGCTATAATCTTTTAAATTTTCGTGCAAACTTATTGCTACACTCTGTATATCTTTCTTTTATTTTCTCTTCCTTTCATCCTCTCTATCAATCTCATATAATTTTATATACCGTTATATATTAACTATATTTTCCGTAATTTATTACACAATTTTATAATACATAAATAGATAATATGTATATGTGCGTACCGCTTATTAAACTTTTAATATTTATTTAGATTCAGAAATAAACTTAAAAATAATATTAGATGAGCATAAAAATTTAAAAAAAAATGAAACCTCCACGCCAAATAAGTCTGATAAGAATTTAACTTCCAGAAACAGTAAGTTTTTTTTTATAATAATAATTACATCTATGCAAACTAATTATGCTATACATGTTCTTTTTTACATATTAATTCTTAATTCAGTCATATTTATTAATTGTAACTTTTAAAGATATTGAAGAACATTTAGGTTCAAGTTTCAACAAAGATTTTTCTATCTCTTCTGACATTATGAATGAATATAGTAATATTAATATAATAGGTAATGAGACGACAGAATACATTCTAAACAATCTTGCGGAGGGACAGTCTAATAACTCAATAACGAGTGCACCATTAATTATAAATGATGGTATTATTATTTATATTTCTTTTTCATTGATCTTATTACAATTTATTCCAAAATAATTGTTAATTTTTTTTCTATTGAAGTTGATTTATTTAAAATAAATAATGACGATTTTAATGAAAATGAAAATACCTTATTACCATTGATTAATGAAATCAATTCAAATATGAATTCACCAGTACCCGGCCCATCACATTTAATTCAAGGTAATATTTATAAAATGTTATACGTAAAATTTAATTTTTATCTAGAAATTTAAGAATTCTTGAATATTTAGTATTTTATTTATTTGTAAATTATAAAATAATATAAAGTAATCATGTAATATATAATATTTAAATTTTAAGTATTTAAAGTAGAATAATTTCAAGGTGTTTTTTATATGAAGCATAGCAATTATTAATGCTTTGAATTTTTCTTTTTCTTTAAGATTTGCATATAAATGATGAAAATATAAGTGACGATACATCAAACTATGAACCAAATAATGAAGAGAGCAACAGTAATAGTTTATCTGAAAATAATATGGAACATTCATATACAGAAAGTCCAAGTAAAAATAAGTCAAGAAGTATAAAATCCGATAGTTTCAATGTATCAAGAACTTTTAATATTGAGGGCTTCAGCGCTTGTGATCCAAGCAATTTAATTGTAGAAAAATCTCGTGGAAGGAAAGGCGATAGAAAATTTTCTTTTTGCTTTTTTTGTAAGACGAAACAACAAAAAATTGCGCGACATTTGGAATTGAGACATTCGGAGGAACCGGAAGTTAAGAAATTTATTGATTTGCCAAAAAATTCAAAAGAAAGGAGAGACATTATCGCGATCATTCGAAAAAAGGGTAATTTTGTTTTTAACACTCACGAAGATTACAATGATGGAACTCTTATAACTATAAGACGTATTTTGACTAACAGTTTAAAAACTGCTGAAAATTTTTTGCCATGTTCTTATTGTAAAGGGTTTTACTCTGAAAATAGTATTAGAATACATTTTAGTAAATGTACAAAACGTAATTCTAAAAAAACTAGAAACATCAAGGTCATGGGAAGAATAGTTGCCGGAAGAATAAATGCCCGAGCATCTAATACTGTTAGAAAACGCCTCTTTCCGATTCTTAGAGAAGATGAAATAACTAGGCTCATTAGATATGATACATTAGTTATAATATACGCAAACAAGATGTGTGAAAAATATAAAAGTAGCGATCACCATTTTGACATGATAAGATCCCGTATTCGACTACTTGGCCGATTTTTAAGAACGGTTAAAAATTTGGAGAAAAATATATCCGATCTTGCATCCATATTTGATCCAAAGTATATTGATATTGTAATTGAATCTATAAATATAGAAGCTGGCCTCAATAAAGATAGAACCTTTTATACGACTCCTAGTGTAGCTTCCACTTTAGGCACATTATTAAAAAAAGTTGGGGAAATTTTAATAATAGAAAGTATTAAAAATCACAACCAAGAACGAAAGAAAAATGTTAAAGATTTTTTAAAAATATTTAACTTAGATATAGCAATAAACATAAATAAAACTGTAATAGAAACACAGACTATACAAAAGAGGCGAAAGAAAGTTGAACTACCACTAACAGATGACATTAAAAAATTAAACATATATTTATTTTCAAAAATGGAAACTGCATATAAAAAATTAGAAGCAGCATATTCCATAGAAGCATGGACTGACCTCACAGAGACAACTCTAACATCGATTCAGTTATTTAATCGTCGTAGAGCGGGAGAGATTGAGCGAATAATGATCAACGATTATAATAATTATCAAAAGATAGACGAAAAAACTGATAAAGAATTATTTAATTCTTTGTCTAAAAAGAACCAAGAAGTTGCACAAAAATATGTCAGGTTTACGATTAGGGGAAAGTTAAATCGAACTGTACCAGTTTTGTTAAATGAATTACAAAAAAACGCAATAGAAATAATTTTAAAATACAGACAAAATGCAAAGGTTCAGGAAAATAACCCGTTCATTTTTGGTATACCTGGAAAAAAAAAAAACTATTTTAGAGCATGCCAATTAATGCGTAAATTTGCCGTTGAATGTGGTGCAAAATACCCGAATCGTTTGCGTGGTACTATGTTACGAAAACATATCGCGACTAAATGCATTACACTTAATTTATCGGAGAATGAAGTTGGTGATTTAGCTAATTTTATGGGGCATGCGGAAAACATTCATAAAAATATATATCGTCAACCACTTATAAATAGGGAAATATTAAGAATGTCGAAACTCTTGGAAAAAGCTCAAGGAGAGAGTGATAGTGAAAGTGAAGAAACTGAAGAAGAGAATGCTGATGACATGCAAATCGCCGAATCTTCGTTTAATAATTTGTCAGCAAATTTAATAGAAGATGATAAACAAATAAAACAAATTACTATTAATAAAAAATATGCTGTAAAAAAAAGATCAAGTATGTAGATAAAAATAGAAAATTAATATTTTTTTTAATTAACCCATTTTACAAGATATATCGTAATAAGCGTGCATACCAAAATTGTCAGTTACGAAATATCTTGTAATAAACGTCTGTGCAATCTATGTGTAAAATAAAATCATGACACCTAGGAAAAAGACTCTAAATTTTATTCTAGCAATGAATGGGTTAATCATTTTTTAATATTTTTCAGCTTCACCTTATGGCAGAGTATCACGTAAACGTTGGAGCGACTCGGAAAAAAATTTAGTTATACAATTATTTAAAACAAATTTGCAAAATGAAAAATTACCTTCTTTGAAGGAGATTCAAAAGATAATTGCTGAACATCCAATATTACACAAAAGAACAGCACCACAGATTAAAACATGGATTCATAATAAAATGAAAAAAAATAATAGCTGATCAATACATTATATATTATTATTATTATTATATATTATTATATATGCAATAAAATTGCTATGTTCTGGAAGTATGCAATACTTTGAACTTATGTCTTGGTATTATGTCATTCCTTGTAAAATTCAATAATCAGTTAGAAGAGAGAACTTTTAAAATATTCGTTGTTATATTGAATTACTACCTTATTATCTCATGGTCTGGGTTACGTTACTTAAAGTACTTTGTCAATGCGTACAAAATTTCTTTTGTATCTCATTGAAGTGACTTAGTTTATAATTCAAAAGAACTTTTCTCTTCATTTGATGTATAAGAATTAGGTTTACATATAAAAAAATAATGGCTGATCTTTTCGAGTATTAAGAAATAGTATTTTATAGTTTGTTTACGAAATTAATTATTTATTAAATGAAAATATTTGTATATATTTACCATGTCTTGGAAGTATGCAATACTTTGAACTCATGTCACGGTACTATACTATTCATGGTAAAATTCAATAATGAATTAAGAAAAAGAACTCTAATAAGAATTGGGCTTACATATAAACCGATAATGGCTGATCATTTCGAGTATTAAGAAAGATCATTTTATATCTTGCTTATGAAATCTATTTATTGAAAAAATAAAAACATTTCTATATATTTACTATGTCCTGGAAATATGCAATACTTTGAACTTATGTCTCGGTATTATACCATTCATGTGAATAAATGAAATGCAAATAAAAAAAGAACTTTAACAGCATTCGCTATTGTTAATATTTATAAACTATGAGAACTGGACCACGTTACTGAAGTAATCCTTTAGAGTTCATTCTGCTAATTGTATATTGAAGTTTTATATGAATGGTATAATATCGAGACATAAGTTTAAAGAATTGTTTATTTCTAGGACATAGTAAAAATTTATAACATTTTCCTTTAATAAATAATTTATTTCATAAACATATTTTAAAATACTACTTCTAAATACTCATAATGATCTCAGTTATTAGTTTTATTATACTTAATTTATAAAATCTGGTTTTCTTACTTTTTCAAGTATTTTTTTTTACAATTTTTTATAACACATTTTTATTAACGATTGTGAGATATTTATGGGTTTAAAATCACCTATTACTAATCACCATTAATTAAAGAAATTATAAGGAAATGTAAATGAGGAGATCTTACGACAAATTTTCATTTACCATTAAAAAGGCGTAAATAAAAAATTGTCTTAGAATCACCCCATCTACAGAGATAATTGTCACATTTTGTACGCAGGGTGTTTTGGAAATGATGAAGATTTTTTTCAAGTGTCATTTCTGACTCAATTCTAAGAATTTTTTTCTCTTGGCATTTTTTGATTTGAAGCTTTATCTTCAAGATATTTAGTAATAAAGATACCATTAGTTAGACAGAGACACTCCAATAGTTGAAGTGAGTCAGAGTGACGCTACCTCATTTCAACTATCGGAGTGTCTCTGTCTAATTAATAATATCTTTATCATTGAATATCTTGAAGATAAAGTTTGAAATCAAAAAATGCCAAGAGAAGAAATTTCTTAGAATTGAGTCAGAAGTCACTCTTAAAAAAAGTCCATGATTTTCCAAGCACCCTGTATATTCCAATGAATAATAGAATAATTAATTTAAAAGTGGTAGCTTAATAAAGGAACATTTGCATATATTTATACAATATATACAAATGTCCTTGTACTAAGCATTAGAACCTAAATTAAAAATAAAGTATTAAATTTTACGTATATCTCATATACAATCATAGAAATTTGTATACAAACATAATGTATACAATTTTATGCAATTGTATATATACATTAATAAATGTCCCGGAACTAAACGATTAACATATATATATATATATATATATATATATTCTCTTTAAATACAACTAAAGAAAAATGCGATTTATCTTTTATCTTATTTCTGGATAATTTTGCATAATTAAAACATTTAAATGGTTTGTAATATTTTTAAACAAAAATTCAGATAAAGTAAAATTAATAATATTCATCAAATAACTTGATATTAATAGAACTATTAAGATTGTTAAGTTTTCTTATATCAATCACATTGATATTTGAATGTTAGTATATAATTTATGCAGTGTTTAATCAAGAAATACAGAAAAGGAACAAACAGGACTAAGGTTTTTAGAAATGAGAGGTAATTCCGTGTCTAGGTCCAGGATGGAAGGATTCAACTACAGGCTTAACAATTGAAATATATGAAGACATTGGCTTACCTAATAAAGATCGTTCATTTATAACGTATTCTATATTGATGGTAGAAACCCCACGAACGTGGTGGGGAAACCCTATTTGCTGGCCATCTAACCACGAACTGGGTGGATTTTGTTAATAGAATTGTTATCCAGGTGCTTTGGCTTAAACAAGCGAACTCCCATCTTCGAACTTTCGGTTTTCCCCTGAAATACAGAATAAGAACACAGTTCAATGCACACTTGAATTTATAAGCGGAGGTACAATAGTTGCGCAACTATCTTCGGATAAAATTCTAACAAAGTATAATGAATGCGGTCACCACTTAAGCACTCTACTGCGCGCAGTCGCTCAATGATCTATAGCACTTCAAGCGCTCAATCTCACAGGGCGCCCAACCCTCTCCCTCCTATCTGATTGGGTACCCTGCTTAATAGCCTTCATCCAATGATAAGGCTTCAAACATCAGATCGTTCGCGCTCGACACTTTTCGCCAAACGCGGGGTATCCGAAAAATGCCGAGCTCTCGCTATCATTCGAGATGGCGCGTAAACACAAACAATAATGTAAAAAAAATTAATATGCATCATTACTTTCATTAGTTCGAGTGTTTCACATTTTTCAATTAAACTTAGATTCCAGATGTAAACTGCATATAAAATGCATAAAATAAAAAAGCAATAAAAGCTATATAAAAGTTGAAATATACAGGATGATTGAGTGAGATATGGCCAAATTTTAAGGGATTGTAAAGGGGGAGAGGCCTACACTCGCTACTCAGGCTACTTCGCAAAAACAAAAAAAAAAAATGATAATAATAACAAGCGACTCTTAACCGAAGATTAGTGGGTGTTAGAAGCTAAAATATACAATTCTCTTTGAAGTGCAAAGTGGTTTGCCTTTATTTTTAATATTTAATTATTTCTGTTTTTAATCAATATGTTTTCTCTTATTAATTTTATGTGTGCAAAAGTGTTGATATTAATAAAATATCAAAAAATATTGTTATAGTTAAATATTTAAACACACGTCATATGAAGGTGAACTTGTAGTAAAAAAGCAGTATGTACATTATATGTATATGTAATTTTTACTAAAATTAATTTTTATTCAATATATACAAGTGTCATAAATGGAATCCAAAAAGTATTCGTACATTCTTAAAAGTGTCAAACTTTTAAAAAATTGTTAAAATTAATAGAAACAGAAGTGATTTCAGATTAATACTATTTACTAGTTGACATGTTTATGGAATTTGTACAAAAATTAAGTTTTTATATATATGAATAGATAAAAATATTAAAATATGCGTTTGATAGAGACGGTAGAAATTAGTATACCCCCAAAATTTCATGCAAAATGGTCCATAAATGAAACAGTTACAGCATACTGAACATGCAAAAATAGCCAAGTTTTTCAAGATTTTTTGGTAAATTTAATATTATTTGCATCTTTAATAAGCTCTAACGTTTTCATTTATGGGCTGATTTGCATATAATATTAAAGATATACTAATTTCCACGTTTTCAATCAAACATATATTTTGATATTTTAATTTATCCAGGCATAAAAATACTTAAAAATGCATATATATTTTAAATGTTAAAAACTGCATTTTTTTACAAATTCCAAAAACATGTCAACTAGGAAACAGTCTGGTCTAAAATTACTTTATTTTTCTATTAATTTTAACAATTGTTTAAAAATTTATGTCACTTTTAAGAGTGTTCAAAGACTTTTAACATTCAACGTAATATTTAAAATTTTATTTTTATTTTCATATAATACTGAGGTTACTAATAAAAAATTTTGCAAAATACTGTATAATAAAAACTGACAATTTTGAAACATAAAAGTTGTTATTATATATGTGAGTCATTGACTGCACAAATTAATTAACTTCACTTTGAAGTATCTTAAATTTAAGTGTCGAAGCACTTGATCATTGCAATAATTCAACTCAAATTCAACATTTATGCTTTCATGTAATCTACAATATTTACATGAATTTATTTTATAATATTTTCAAAAGCAAAATACATTATTTCATCATATTTCACCATTTTTTGTTTTATGGAATTAATTGATTTATGCAGTGAACAGCTTATAATTTAATGTTTTTAATTTTATAATTTTATACATTTTTTTTACCAAGGCTTGTTTATTGATATAATACCGTATTTGCAGATAATTACTCATTGTTGATTACCATGAGAAATACTTTAACTTATAAATTTCCAAAAATCACATTAATCACATTAACAGATAAAATATTAAGAGAAAATAATATAAGCTCGTGTGATGCACATTTAGTGTAAGTTTAAATTTATATTTGCCTATTTATTAATTAATGTAATATAATATATTATATAAATATAAAATATATAGTAATTCAATATGTGTATAAAAAAAAAAAAAAAAAAGAAAAAAGAAAAAAAGATGGTTATCTCTTGTTTCTAGCCATAATAAGAAGTTACATTCTATAATATGTGAAACTGCGTTGAAAAATGTTAGTGCATCAATTGCTTCTGATAGTTTGGAAGGGTCAGATTTAGAACTAAATCTATCTCTACCAGAAGCTTGTAAGTTTTTTTTTTTTTTTTTTTTAATTCTAAGAAGTAAAGTTATATATATATATATATATATATATATATATTCTCTTTAAATACAACTAAAGAAAAATGCGATTTATCTTTTATCTTATTTCTGGATAATTTTGCATAATTAAAACATTTAAATGGTTTGTAATATTTTTAAACAAAAATTCAGATAAAGTAAAATTAATAATATTCATCAAATAACTTGATATTAATAGAACAATTAAGATTGTTAAGTTTTCTTATATCAATCACATTGATATTTGAATGTTAGTATATAATTTATGCAGTGTTTAATCAAGAAATACAGAAAAGGAACAAACAGGACTAAGGTTTTTAGAAATGAGAGGTAATTCCGTGTCTAGGTCCAGGATGGAAGGATTCAACTACAGGCTTAACAATTGAAATATATGAAGACATTGGCTTACCTAATAAAGATCGTTCATTTATAACGTATTCTATATTGATGGTAGAAACCCCACGAACGTGGTGGGGAAACCCTATTTGCTGGCCATCTAACCACGAACTGGGTGGATTTTGTTAATAGAATTGTTATCCAGGTGCTTTGGCTTAAACAAGCGAACTCCCACCTTCGAACTTTCGGTTTTCCCCTGAAATACAGAATAAGAACACAGTTCAATGCACACTTGAATTTATAAGCGGAGGTACAATAGTTGCGCAACTATCTTCGGATAAAATTCTAACAAAGTATAATGAATGCGGTCACCACTTAAGAGCATCCTAACCCGACCAAATAGCAATTTTTCAAATTATCTGGTTATGAATCAACGGATTTTAAAACAATTTGAACTGGGTATTCCAAGTAATGCAAGGAATGAACGACAAACCTTATTTTTTGAAAAATCGATAAAAAATTATGGAAAAATAAATTGTTATGAACAATTGTTTTCGTAATATGAAAAGTAGGAATTTTTTTCAAAAACGAAAGAATGTCGTCGATTCTGACATTCAAAAGGAATCATATGAATTTGGTCCCAATTAAAAATTTAAAGAAATGTAGTCGTATTTTGAAAAATAAGAAATGTTGTAAAATTGCTAAAATATCTGCTCTGCTTTATCTCGATACAGATAAAACAGAGCAAAAATTAGTTCATCGATTTTCGCATAGGTGGACATTACAAACACACATAAGAATAAAGAAATGTGTGTCGTGTGTGTGGTAGCACACTACACAAAGCAAATGCTTATCGCGAGAGAGAGAGAGAGAGAGAGAGAGAGAGAGAGAGAGAGAGACCAAGAATAGAATAGAAAAGGATAAGCAAAAAGTGAGGCTCGTGCATCTCCTCACGACAGCATGAAACTATGTTATACTCTCTCTCTCTCTCTCTCTCTTTCTCTATTGCGTTACTCTATACAGAGATTCCTATTCTTATTCTTTTTTCTAGCGTAATGAAGAATAATTATAACAAAGTTGGAGAACCTATCAGTAGGACCAACGTTATTTATATTTTTTATGAAAAATGAGAAATAGATAACAGAAGCATCTTTTCTCCTTGCGCAAGCTGAACATTTGGCAAAGCTGCGAAGCGCCTATTTTCCGACGGCGAGCCAGCTATCACCCTCTCATTCGCTCTTTCTTCTACCTGAAAAAATATTTCATTTTCTGCCTTTGTCTCAAGTCCTATCAAAATGAGACAAAGTGCAATACTACCACTGACAGACATTTATCTAGAACCGGCATTATTTCGATTTTTTATGAATAATCATAAATAGATGTAATTGTCATCTTTTCTTTGCGCGCGCTAGTCGCGTGAACAAGGACGCCAAGTGCCTGTACGTATTACGGCGAGGTAGCTATTCCCATCTCTTTGGAACTTTTCATAATGTTATGCAATCTTCTGAAATCTAACAGAGTGTCTAGAAAATGATGGAAACTTGTGCAGGTGTGATTCCTAACATAAATCTAATCATTTTCTTTCCTTGTCATTTTTTATTAATTTCAAGCTTTGCATTCAAGATATTTAACGATAAAAATGCCACTAGTTAGACAGAGACATTCTTATAATAAAAGTGAGATGTTAGCACTCTGTCTAGCTTCAACTATAAGAATGTCTCTGTCTAACTAGTGGCATTTTTATCGTTGAATATCTAAAAGCAAAGCTTGAAAAAATAAAAAATGATAAGGAAAGAAAATTATTAGAATGTTAGGAATCACATCTGCACAAGTTTCCATCATTTTCTAGATACTCTGTTAGATTGCAGAAGATTGCATAACATTGTGAAAAGTTCCAAGCGAGACGGGAATAGTTGCCTAGCCGTAATACGTGCAGGCGCTTGGCGTCTTTGTTCACGCGCCTACCGTGTATAAAGAAGAGAAGGAAAAAAATAGGAAACCAGGATTGGTCATGAGTGGTTTTCCTCGCATAAAGAATAGTAACGTGATTGGCCAAATTTTTCAAGAGAGGTGGTATTTCTCTCTTCTTCATCGTGGAAATCATCCGCGACTCATCAATTCTAAAGTGAACATCATAAAGTGAACATCTAAAGTGACTAGTGGACTAGTGAAAATGAAGAGAAGATCTTTGGTAAGTAAAAATTTCACATTTCTAAGATTATACGGTGCTTTCATTCTACCTTTTCTTTTCTATATTGTAAAAATTTTTATCATTTTTAGAAAAAAAAGCCTCAAGAATGGCCCCCGTTGCCCACTCCACGGGCAAGTATCGCGCCAGCACCACCACCCGCGCCAACACCACCACCCACGACAGCAGCAACAGCACCACCGCCAGCGGCACTAGCACCACCCGCGCCAGCGGCACCAGCACCACCCGCGCCAGCGGCACCAACACCACCCGCGCCAGCGGCACCAACACCACCCGCGCCAGCGGCACCAGCACCACCCGCGCCAGCGGCACTAGCACCACCCGCGTCAGCGGCACCAGCACCAGCACCACCCGCGCCAGCGGCACCAGCACCAGCACCACCCGCGCCAACGCCCGCGACTGCAGAAATGAAGGAGATGGTAAGTTTTTAATTAAATATTCATTTATAAAGAAAATTATTTACATTTTTTTTTCTATTTCAGGTTGCTGGATTAATGAAGCAAATAGCGCGGGAGAGAAGAAAATTGCGGAAACAGCACCAGACTGCCAAAAAGCTTGCTGCCCAGCAGCAGGGACAGTCTGGTGCTGTTGTCCGCGAAATGAAAAAAGGTCAGCCACCACCACCACCACCGCCGCATCCGTACCACCAGCCACCACCACCGCCGCATCCGTACCACCAGCCACCACCACCGCCGCATCCGTACCACCAGCCACCACCACTGCCGCAGCCGTACCACCAGCCACCACCCCCGCAGCCGTACCACCAACCCCCCTACCCGCATCCGTACCACCAGCCACCACCCCCGCAGCCGTACCACCAGCCACCACCACCCCCGCAGCCGTACCACCAGCCACCACCCCCGCAACAGTACTATCAGCCACCTCCCCCACAGCCGTACCACCCCCCCCCCAGCAACAATACTACCAGCCACCACCACCCCCGCAGCCGTACCACCAGCCACCCCCCCAAATCACTCATATTTTTAATAAAAAAAAATGTTAATTAAGAAAGGTTTTTTTTATTTTCCCACAATATAAAATATAAAATATGACGAAAAATAAAATAATTAAATAAATTTATAACAAGACGTGTTTTATTTAACTATGTTTCTATTATAAGTAAAGATTTAATAATAAAAATACTATTAGATAGACAGAGATAGTCAGTTAATTAAAATGAGATAACATCTCTCTCTCTCTCTCTCTCTCTCTCTCTCTTAATTTAACCAAGTGTTTGTCTTTGTCTAACTAATAGCATTTTTGTTAATCAATGCCTCTTATAAATGATGTCTGAAATCAAAAAGTACTAAATGATGAATAGTCTTTTAAAATAACCTCTTTTTATATACATTATGTACATTCATGTATATTATGTTTATGCGCGAAAAAGTTGACACCGCGACAACACAATAAACAAGTGACAAGTGTCAAAAAGTGTTAGGGTTACATTTGTTGAAAGAAGTGTTGTTTGCGGGTTTTATTTTTTTTTTCGGTGTTACATAAAGCGATAAGGGTAAGTTTATCATAATCTTCTACAATTATTAAGAAATCTTTTATGTCATTCGATAAAAGACGGAAAAACATATGATGTAGGTTATGTTTCGTAAAAATATAAATAACATCACCGTTCATAGAACTTGAACAAAATGTGTTAAAATGTGCTTCCGGAAGGTATGAGGCCACTTTAATTGATAAAAATGGCAAGTTTTTATTAAAGTATATACATTTATTATATTTCATAATTATTGTTAAATCTGTTATGCAAGATCTAATAATGAGTTTCGCGTAAATTTAAGAAGTTATAGAGGAGATGATTTTAAAACTATTTCCATTTACCATTTTTTCGATCCTGAAGCTTAATTTTCAAGGTATTCAATAATAAAGATGCTATTAATTAGATAAATCTAGTTAGTTGGTTGAAGTGAGATAACACCACTCTGTTTCTCTTTAATCAATTAATTATCTATGAATAATTAAAAATGCATTTACTATCGAATATCTTGAAAATTAAGGTTTAGATCGAAAAATGATAAGTGGCAAATCGTTTTAAAATCACCTATAATTCGCTATAATCTTTTAAATTTTCGTGCAAACTTATTGCTACACTCTGTATATCTTTCTTTTATTTTCTCTTCCTTTCATCCTCTCTATCAATCTCATATAATTTTATATACCGTTATATATTAACTATATTTTCCGTAATTTATTACACAATTTTATAATACATAAATAGATAATATGTATATGTGCGTACCGCTTATTAAACTTTTAATATTTATTTAGATTCAGAAATAAACTTAAAAATAATATTAGATGAGCATAAAAATTTAAAAAAAAATGAAACCTCCACGCCAAATAAGTCTGATAAGAATTTAACTTCCAGAAACAGTAAGTTTTTTTTTATAATAATAATTACATCTATGCAAACTAATTATGCTATACATGTTCTTTTTTACATATTAATTCTTAATTCAGTCATATTTATTAATTGTAACTTTTAAAGATATTGAAGAACATTTAGGTTCAAGTTTCAACAAAGATTTTTCTATCTCTTCTGACATTATGAATGAATATAGTAATATTAATATAATAGGTAATGAGACGACAGAATACATTCTAAACAATCTTGCGGAGGGACAGTCTAATAACTCAATAACGAGTGCACCATTAATTATAAATGATGGTATTATTATTTATATTTCTTTTTCATTGATCTTATTACAATTTATTCCAAAATAATTGTTAATTTTTTTTCTATTGAAGTTGATTTATTTAAAATAAATAATGACGATTTTAATGAAAATGAAAATACCTTATTACCATTGATTAATGAAATCAATTCAAATATGAATTCACCAGTACCCGGCCCATCACATTTAATTCAAGGTAATATTTATAAAATGTTATACGTAAAATTTAATTTTTATCTAGAAATTTAAGAATTCTTGAATATTTAGTATTTTATTTATTTGTAAATTATAAAATAATATAAAGTAATCATGTAATATATAATATTTAAATTTTAAGTATTTAAAGTAGAATAATTTCAAGGTGTTTTTTATATGAAGCATAGCAATTATTAATGCTTTGAATTTTTCTTTTTCTTTAAGATTTGCATATAAATGATGAAAATATAAGTGACGATACATCAAACTATGAACCAAATAATGAAGAGAGCAACAGTAATAGTTTATCTGAAAATAATATGGAACATTCATATACAGAAAGTCCAAGTAAAAATAAGTCAAGAAGTATAAAATCCGATAGTTTCAATGTATCAAGAACTTTTAATATTGAGGGCTTCAGCGCTTGTGATCCAAGCAATTTAATTGTAGAAAAATCTCGTGGAAGGAAAGGCGATAGAAAATTTTCTTTTTGCTTTTTTTGTAAGACGAAACAACAAAAAATTGCGCGACATTTGGAATTGAGACATTCGGAGGAACCGGAAGTTAAGAAATTTATTGATTTGCCAAAAAATTCAAAAGAAAGGAGAGACATTATCGCGATCATTCGAAAAAAGGGTAATTTTGTTTTTAACACTCACGAAGATTACAATGATGGAACTCTTATAACTATAAGACGTATTTTGACTAACAGTTTAAAAACTGCTGAAAATTTTTTGCCATGTTCTTATTGTAAAGGGTTTTACTCTGAAAATAGTATTAGAATACATTTTAGTAAATGTACAAAACGTAATTCTAAAAAAACTAGAAACATCAAGGTCATGGGAAGAATAGTTGCCGGAAGAATAAATGCCCGAGCATCTAATACTGTTAGAAAACGCCTCTTTCCGATTCTTAGAGAAGATGAAATAACTAGGCTCATTAGATATGATACATTAGTTATAATATACGCAAACAAGATGTGTGAAAAATATAAAAGTAGCGATCACCATTTTGACATGATAAGATCCCGTATTCGACTACTTGGCCGATTTTTAAGAACGGTTAAAAATTTGGAGAAAAATATATCCGATCTTGCATCCATATTTGATCCAAAGTATATTGATATTGTAATTGAATCTATAAATATAGAAGCTGGCCTCAATAAAGATAGAACCTTTTATACGACTCCTAGTGTAGCTTCCACTTTAGGCACATTATTAAAAAAAGTTGGGGAAATTTTAATAATAGAAAGTATTAAAAATCACAACCAAGAACGAAAGAAAAATGTTAAAGATTTTTTAAAAATATTTAACTTAGATATAGCAATAAACATAAATAAAACTGTAATAGAAACACAGACTATACAAAAGAGGCGAAAGAAAGTTGAACTACCACTAACAGATGACATTAAAAAATTAAACATATATTTATTTTCAAAAATGGAAACTGCATATAAAAAATTAGAAGCAGCATATTCCATAGAAGCATGGACTGACCTCACAGAGACAACTCTAACATCGATTCAGTTATTTAATCGTCGTAGAGCGGGAGAGATTGAGCGAATAATGATCAACGATTATAATAATTATCAAAAGATAGACGAAAAAACTGATAAAGAATTATTTAATTCTTTGTCTAAAAAGAACCAAGAAGTTGCACAAAAATATGTCAGGTTTACGATTAGGGGAAAGTTAAATCGAACTGTACCAGTTTTGTTAAATGAATTACAAAAAAACGCAATAGAAATAATTTTAAAATACAGACAAAATGCAAAGGTTCAGGAAAATAACCCGTTCATTTTTGGTATACCTGGAAAAAAAAAAAACTATTTTAGAGCATGCCAATTAATGCGTAAATTTGCCGTTGAATGTGGTGCAAAATACCCGAATCGTTTGCGTGGTACTATGTTACGAAAACATATCGCGACTAAATGCATTACACTTAATTTATCGGAGAATGAAGTTGGTGATTTAGCTAATTTTATGGGGCATGCGGAAAACATTCATAAAAATATATATCGTCAACCACTTATAAATAGGGAAATATTAAGAATGTCGAAACTCTTGGAAAAAGCTCAAGGAGAGAGTGATAGTGAAAGTGAAGAAACTGAAGAAGAGAATGCTGATGACATGCAAATCGCCGAATCTTCGTTTAATAATTTGTCAGCAAATTTAATAGAAGATGATAAACAAATAAAACAAATTACTATTAATAAAAAATATGCTGTAAAAAAAAGATCAAGTATGTAGATAAAAATAGAAAATTAATATTTTTTTTAATTAACCCATTTTACAAGATATATCGTAATAAGCGTGCATACCAAAATTGTCAGTTACGAAATATCTTGTAATAAACGTCTGTGCAATCTATGTGTAAAATAAAATCATGACACCTAGGAAAAAGACTCTAAATTTTATTCTAGCAATGAATGGGTTAATCATTTTTTAATATTTTTCAGCTTCACCTTATGGCAGAGTATCACGTAAACGTTGGAGCGACTCGGAAAAAAATTTAGTTATACAATTATTTAAAACAAATTTGCAAAATGAAAAATTACCTTCTTTGAAGGAGATTCAAAAGATAATTGCTGAACATCCAATATTACACAAAAGAACAGCACCACAGATTAAAACATGGATTCATAATAAAATGAAAAAAAATAATAGCTGATCAATACATTATATATTATTATTATTATTATATATTATTATATATGCAATAAAATTGCTATGTTCTGGAAGTATGCAATACTTTGAACTTATGTCTTGGTATTATGTCATTCCTTGTAAAATTCAATAATCAGTTAGAAGAGAGAACTTTTAAAATATTCGTTGTTATATTGAATTACTACCTTATTATCTCATGGTCTGGGTTACGTTACTTAAAGTACTTTGTCAATGCGTACAAAATTTCTTTTGTATCTCATTGAAGTGACTTAGTTTATAATTCAAAAGAACTTTTCTCTTCATTTGATGTATAAGAATTAGGTTTACATATAAAAAAATAATGGCTGATCTTTTCGAGTATTAAGAAATAGTATTTTATAGTTTGTTTACGAAATTAATTATTTATTAAATGAAAATATTTGTATATATTTACCATGTCTTGGAAGTATGCAATACTTTGAACTCATGTCACGGTACTATACTATTCATGGTAAAATTCAATAATGAATTAAGAAAAAGAACTCTAATAAGAATTGGGCTTACATATAAACCGATAATGGCTGATCATTTCGAGTATTAAGAAAGATCATTTTATATCTTGCTTATGAAATCTATTTATTGAAAAAATAAAAACATTTCTATATATTTACTATGTCCTGGAAATATGCAATACTTTGAACTTATGTCTCGGTATTATACCATTCATGTGAATAAATGAAATGCAAATAAAAAAAGAACTTTAACAGCATTCGCTATTGTTAATATTTATAAACTATGAGAACTGGACCACGTTACTGAAGTAATCCTTTAGAGTTCATTCTGCTAATTGTATATTGAAGTTTTATATGAATGGTATAATATCGAGACATAAGTTTAAAGAATTGTTTATTTCTAGGACATAGTAAAAATTTATAACATTTTCCTTTAATAAATAATTTATTTCATAAACATATTTTAAAATACTACTTCTAAATACTCATAATGATCTCAGTTATTAGTTTTATTATACTTAATTTATAAAATCTGGTTTTCTTACTTTTTCAAGTATTTTTTTTTACAATTTTTTATAACACATTTTTATTAACGATTGTGAGATATTTATGGGTTTAAAATCACCTATTACTAATCACCATTAATTAAAGAAATTATAAGGAAATGTAAATGAGGAGATCTTACGACAAATTTTCATTTACCATTAAAAAGGCGTAAATAAAAAATTGTCTTAGAATCACCCCATCTACAGAGATAATTGTCACATTTTGTACGCAGGGTGTTTTGGAAATGATGAAGATTTTTTTCAAGTGTCATTTCTGACTCAATTCTAAGAATTTTTTTCTCTTGGCATTTTTTGATTTGAAGCTTTATCTTCAAGATATTTAGTAATAAAGATACCATTAGTTAGACAGAGACACTCCAATAGTTGAAGTGAGTCAGAGTGACGCTACCTCATTTCAACTATCGGAGTGTCTCTGTCTAATTAATAATATCTTTATCATTGAATATCTTGAAGATAAAGTTTGAAATCAAAAAATGCCAAGAGAAGAAATTTCTTAGAATTGAGTCAGAAGTCACTCTTAAAAAAAGTCCATGATTTTCCAAGCACCCTGTATATTCCAATGAATAATAGAATAATTAATTTAAAAGTGGTAGCTTAATAAAGGAACATTTGCATATATTTATACAATATATACAAATGTCCTTGTACTAAGCATTAGAACCTAAATTAAAAATAAAGTATTAAATTTTACGTATATCTCATATACAATCATAGAAATTTGTATACAAACATAATGTATACAATTTTATGCAATTGTATATATACATTAATAAATGTCCCGGAACTAAACGATTAACATATATATATATATATATATATATATATATTCTCTTTAAATACAACTAAAGAAAAATGCGATTTATCTTTTATCTTATTTCTGGATAATTTTGCATAATTAAAACATTTAAATGGTTTGTAATATTTTTAAACAAAAATTCAGATAAAGTAAAATTAATAATATTCATCAAATAACTTGATATTAATAGAACTATTAAGATTGTTAAGTTTTCTTATATCAATCACATTGATATTTGAATGTTAGTATATAATTTATGCAGTGTTTAATCAAGAAATACAGAAAAGGAACAAACAGGACTAAGGTTTTTAGAAATGAGAGGTAATTCCGTGTCTAGGTCCAGGATGGAAGGATTCAACTACAGGCTTAACAATTGAAATATATGAAGACATTGGCTTACCTAATAAAGATCGTTCATTTATAACGTATTCTATATTGATGGTAGAAACCCCACGAACGTGGTGGGGAAACCCTATTTGCTGGCCATCTAACCACGAACTGGGTGGATTTTGTTAATAGAATTGTTATCCAGGTGCTTTGGCTTAAACAAGCGAACTCCCATCTTCGAACTTTCGGTTTTCCCCTGAAATACAGAATAAGAACACAGTTCAATGCACACTTGAATTTATAAGCGGAGGTACAATAGTTGCGCAACTATCTTCGGATAAAATTCTAACAAAGTATAATGAATGCGGTCACCACTTAAGCACTCTACTGCGCGCAGTCGCTCAATGATCTATAGCACTTCAAGCGCTCAATCTCACAGGGCGCCCAACCCTCTCCCTCCTATCTGATTGGGTACCCTGCTTAATAGCCTTCATCCAATGATAAGGCTTCAAACATCAGATCGTTCGCGCTCGACACTTTTCGCCAAACGCGGGGTATCCGAAAAATGCCGAGCTCTCGCTATCATTCGAGATGGCGCGTAAACACAAACAATAATGTAAAAAAAATTAATATGCATCATTACTTTCATTAGTTCGAGTGTTTCACATTTTTCAATTAAACTTAGATTCCAGATGTAAACTGCATATAAAATGCATAAAATAAAAAAGCAATAAAAGCTATATAAAAGTTGAAATATACAGGATGATTGAGTGAGATATGGCCAAATTTTAAGGGATTGTAAAGGGGGAGAGGCCTACACTCGCTACTCAGGCTACTTCGCAAAAACAAAAAAAAAAAATGATAATAATAACAAGCGACTCTTAACCGAAGATTAGTGGGTGTTAGAAGCTAAAATATACAATTCTCTTTGAAGTGCAAAGTGGTTTGCCTTTATTTTTAATATTTAATTATTTCTGTTTTTAATCAATATGTTTTCTCTTATTAATTTTATGTGTGCAAAAGTGTTGATATTAATAAAATATCAAAAAATATTGTTATAGTTAAATATTTAAACACACGTCATATGAAGGTGAACTTGTAGTAAAAAAGCAGTATGTACATTATATGTATATGTAATTTTTACTAAAATTAATTTTTATTCAATATATACAAGTGTCATAAATGGAATCCAAAAAGTATTCGTACATTCTTAAAAGTGTCAAACTTTTAAAAAATTGTTAAAATTAATAGAAACAGAAGTGATTTCAGATTAATACTATTTACTAGTTGACATGTTTATGGAATTTGTACAAAAATTAAGTTTTTATATATATGAATAGATAAAAATATTAAAATATGCGTTTGATAGAGACGGTAGAAATTAGTATACCCCCAAAATTTCATGCAAAATGGTCCATAAATGAAACAGTTACAGCATACTGAACATGCAAAAATAGCCAAGTTTTTCAAGATTTTTTGGTAAATTTAATATTATTTGCATCTTTAATAAGCTCTAACGTTTTCATTTATGGGCTGATTTGCATATAATATTAAAGATATACTAATTTCCACGTTTTCAATCAAACATATATTTTGATATTTTAATTTATCCAGGCATAAAAATACTTAAAAATGCATATATATTTTAAATGTTAAAAACTGCATTTTTTTACAAATTCCAAAAACATGTCAACTAGGAAACAGTCTGGTCTAAAATTACTTTATTTTTCTATTAATTTTAACAATTGTTTAAAAATTTATGTCACTTTTAAGAGTGTTCAAAGACTTTTAACATTCAACGTAATATTTAAAATTTTATTTTTATTTTCATATAATACTGAGGTTACTAATAAAAAATTTTGCAAAATACTGTATAATAAAAACTGACAATTTTGAAACATAAAAGTTGTTATTATATATGTGAGTCATTGACTGCACAAATTAATTAACTTCACTTTGAAGTATCTTAAATTTAAGTGTCGAAGCACTTGATCATTGCAATAATTCAACTCAAATTCAACATTTATGCTTTCATGTAATCTACAATATTTACATGAATTTATTTTATAATATTTTCAAAAGCAAAATACATTATTTCATCATATTTCACCATTTTTTGTTTTATGGAATTAATTGATTTATGCAGTGAACAGCTTATAATTTAATGTTTTTAATTTTATAATTTTATACATTTTTTTTACCAAGGCTTGTTTATTGATATAATACCGTATTTGCAGATAATTACTCATTGTTGATTACCATGAGAAATACTTTAACTTATAAATTTCCAAAAATCACATTAATCACATTAACAGATAAAATATTAAGAGAAAATAATATAAGCTCGTGTGATGCACATTTAGTGTAAGTTTAAATTTATATTTGCCTATTTATTAATTAATGTAATATAATATATTATATAAATATAAAATATATAGTAATTCAATATGTGTATAAAAAAAAAAAAAAAAAAGAAAAAAGAAAAAAAGATGGTTATCTCTTGTTTCTAGCCATAATAAGAAGTTACATTCTATAATATGTGAAACTGCGTTGAAAAATGTTAGTGCATCAATTGCTTCTGATAGTTTGGAAGGGTCAGATTTAGAACTAAATCTATCTCTACCAGAAGCTTGTAAGTTTTTTTTTTTTTTTTTTTTAATTCTAAGAAGTAAAGTTATATATATATATATATATATATATTCTCTTTAAATACAACTAAAGAAAAATGCGATTTATCTTTTATCTTATTTCTGGATAATTTTGCATAATTAAAACATTTAAATGGTTTGTAATATTTTTAAACAAAAATTCAGATAAAGTAAAATTAATAATATTCATCAAATAACTTGATATTAATAGAACAATTAAGATTGTTAAGTTTTCTTATATCAATCACATTGATATTTGAATGTTAGTATATAATTTATGCAGTGTTTAATCAAGAAATACAGAAAAGGAACAAACAGGACTAAGGTTTTTAGAAATGAGAGGTAATTCCGTGTCTAGGTCCAGGATGGAAGGATTCAACTACAGGCTTAACAATTGAAATATATGAAGACATTGGCTTACCTAATAAAGATCGTTCATTTATAACGTATTCTATATTGATGGTAGAAACCCCACGAACGTGGTGGGGAAACCCTATTTGCTGGCCATCTAACCACGAACTGGGTGGATTTTGTTAATAGAATTGTTATCCAGGTGCTTTGGCTTAAACAAGCGAACTCCCACCTTCGAACTTTCGGTTTTCCCCTGAAATACAGAATAAGAACACAGTTCAATGCACACTTGAATTTATAAGCGGAGGTACAATAGTTGCGCAACTATCTTCGGATAAAATTCTAACAAAGTATAATGAATGCGGTCACCACTTAAGAGCATCCTAACCCGACCAAATAGCAATTTTTCAAATTATCTGGTTATGAATCAACGGATTTTAAAACAATTTGAACTGGGTATTCCAAGTAATGCAAGGAATGAACGACAAACCTTATTTTTTGAAAAATCGATAAAAAATTATGGAAAAATAAATTGTTATGAACAATTGTTTTCGTAATATGAAAAGTAGGAATTTTTTTCAAAAACGAAAGAATGTCGTCGATTCTGACATTCAAAAGGAATCATATGAATTTGGTCCCAATTAAAAATTTAAAGAAATGTAGTCGTATTTTGAAAAATAAGAAATGTTGTAAAATTGCTAAAATATCTGCTCTGCTTTATCTCGATACAGATAAAACAGAGCAAAAATTAGTTCATCGATTTTCGCATAGGTGGACATTACAAACACACATAAGAATAAAGAAATGTGTGTCGTGTGTGTGGTAGCACACTACACAAAGCAAATGCTTATCGCGAGAGAGAGAGAGAGAGAGAGAGAGAGAGAGAGAGAGAGAGAGCCAAGAATAGAATAGAAAAGGATAAGCAAAAAGTGAGGCTCGTGCATCTCCTCACGACAGCATGAAACTATGTTATACTCTCTCTCTCTCTCTCTCTCTTTCTCTATTGCGTTACTCTATACAGAGATTCCTATTCTTATTCTTTTTTCTAGCGTAATGAAGAATAATTATAACAAAGTTGGAGAACCTATCAGTAGGACCAACGTTATTTATATTTTTTATGAAAAATGAGAAATAGATAACAGAAGCATCTTTTCTCCTTGCGCAAGCTGAACATTTGGCAAAGCTGCGAAGCGCCTATTTTCCGACGGCGAGCCAGCTATCACCCTCTCATTCGCTCTTTCTTCTACCTGAAAAAATATTTCATTTTCTGCCTTTGTCTCAAGTCCTATCAAAATGAGACAAAGTGCAATACTACCACTGACAGACATTTATCTAGAACCGGCATTATTTCGATTTTTTATGAATAATCATAAATAGATGTAATTGTCATCTTTTCTTTGCGCGCGCTAGTCGCGTGAACAAGGACGCCAAGTGCCTGTACGTATTACGGCGAGGTAGCTATTCCCATCTCTTTGGAACTTTTCATAATGTTATGCAATCTTCTGAAATCTAACAGAGTGTCTAGAAAATGATGGAAACTTGTGCAGGTGTGATTCCTAACATAAATCTAATCATTTTCTTTCCTTGTCATTTTTTATTAATTTCAAGCTTTGCATTCAAGATATTTAACGATAAAAATGCCACTAGTTAGACAGAGACATTCTTATAATAAAAGTGAGATGTTAGCACTCTGTCTAGCTTCAACTATAAGAATGTCTCTGTCTAACTAGTGGCATTTTTATCGTTGAATATCTAAAAGCAAAGCTTGAAAAAATAAAAAATGATAAGGAAAGAAAATTATTAGAATGTTAGGAATCACATCTGCACAAGTTTCCATCATTTTCTAGATACTCTGTTAGATTGCAGAAGATTGCATAACATTGTGAAAAGTTCCAAGCGAGACGGGAATAGTTGCCTAGCCGTAATACGTGCAGGCGCTTGGCGTCTTTGTTCACGCGCCTACCGTGTATAAAGAAGAGAAGGAAAAAAATAGGAAACCAGGATTGGTCATGAGTGGTTTTCCTCGCATAAAGAATAGTAACGTGATTGGCCAAATTTTTCAAGAGAGGTGGTATTTCTCTCTTCTTCATCGTGGAAATCATCCGCGACTCATCAATTCTAAAGTGAACATCATAAAGTGAACATCTAAAGTGACTAGTGGACTAGTGAAAATGAAGAGAAGATCTTTGGTAAGTAAAAATTTCACATTTCTAAGATTATACGGTGCTTTCATTCTACCTTTTCTTTTCTATATTGTAAAAATTTTTATCATTTTTAGAAAAAAAAGCCTCAAGAATGGCCCCCGTTGCCCACTCCACGGGCAAGTATCGCGCCAGCACCACCACCCGCGCCAACACCACCACCCACGACAGCAGCAACAGCACCACCGCCAGCGGCACTAGCACCACCCGCGCCAGCGGCACCAGCACCACCCGCGCCAGCGGCACCAACACCACCCGCGCCAGCGGCACCAACACCACCCGCGCCAGCGGCACCAGCACCACCCGCGCCAGCGGCACCAGCACCAGCACCACCCGCGCCAGCGGCACCAGCACCAGCACCACCCGCGCCAACGCCCGCGACTGCAGAAATGAAGGAGATGGTAAGTTTTTAATTAAATATTCATTTATAAAGAAAATTATTTACATTTTTTTTTCTATTTCAGGTTGCTGGATTAATGAAGCAAATAGCGCGGGAGAGAAGAAAATTGCGGAAACAGCACCAGACTGCCAAAAAGCTTGCTGCCCAGCAGCAGGGACAGTCTGGTGCTGTTGTCCGCGAAATGAAAAAAGGTCAGCCACCACCACCACCACCGCCGCATCCGTACCACCAGCCACCACCACCGCCGCATCCGTACCACCAGCCACCACCACCGCCGCATCCGTACCACCAGCCACCACCACTGCCGCAGCCGTACCACCAGCCACCACCCCCGCAGCCGTACCACCAACCCCCCTACCCGCATCCGTACCACCAGCCACCACCCCCGCAGCCGTACCACCAGCCACCACCACCCCCGCAGCCGTACCACCAGCCACCACCCCCGCAACAGTACTATCAGCCACCTCCCCCACAGCCGTACCACCCCCCCCCAGCAACAATACTACCAGCCACCACCACCCCCGCAGCCGTACCACCAGCCACCCCCCCAAATCACTCATATTTTTAATAAAAAAAAATGTTAATTAAGAAAGGTTTTTTTTATTTTCCCACAATATAAAATATAAAATATGACGAAAAATAAAATAATTAAATAAATTTATAACAAGACGTGTTTTATTTAACTATGTTTCTATTATAAGTAAAGATTTAATAATAAAAATACTATTAGATAGACAGAGATAGTCAGTTAATTAAAATGAGATAACATCTCTCTCTCTCTCTCTCTCTCTCTCTCTCTTAATTTAACCAAGTGTTTGTCTTTGTCTAACTAATAGCATTTTTGTTAATCAATGCCTCTTATAAATGATGTCTGAAATCAAAAAGTACTAAATGATGAATAGTCTTTTAAAATAACCTCTTTTTATATACATTATGTACATTCATGTATATTATGTTTATGCGCGAAAAAGTTGACACCGCGACAACACAATAAACAAGTGACAAGTGTCAAAAAGTGTTAGGGTTACATTTGTTGAAAGAAGTGTTGTTTGCGGGTTTTATTTTTTTTTTCGGTGTTACATAAAGCGATAAGGGTAAGTTTATCATAATCTTCTACAATTATTAAGAAATCTTTTATGTCATTCGATAAAAGACGGAAAAACATATGATGTAGGTTATGTTTCGTAAAAATATAAATAACATCACCGTTCATAGAACTTGAACAAAATGTGTTAAAATGTGCTTCCGGAAGGTATGAGGCCACTTTAATTGATAAAAATGGCAAGTTTTTATTAAAGTATATACATTTATTATATTTCATAATTATTGTTAAATCTGTTATGCAAGATCTAATAATGAGTTTCGCGTAAATTTAAGAAGTTATAGAGGAGATGATTTTAAAACTATTTCCATTTACCATTTTTTCGATCCTGAAGCTTAATTTTCAAGGTATTCAATAATAAAGATGCTATTAATTAGATAAATCTAGTTAGTTGGTTGAAGTGAGATAACACCACTCTGTTTCTCTTTAATCAATTAATTATCTATGAATAATTAAAAATGCATTTACTATCGAATATCTTGAAAATTAAGGTTTAGATCGAAAAATGATAAGTGGCAAATCGTTTTAAAATCACCTATAATTCGCTATAATCTTTTAAATTTTCGTGCAAACTTATTGCTACACTCTGTATATCTTTCTTTTATTTTCTCTTCCTTTCATCCTCTCTATCAATCTCATATAATTTTATATACCGTTATATATTAACTATATTTTCCGTAATTTATTACACAATTTTATAATACATAAATAGATAATATGTATATGTGCGTACCGCTTATTAAACTTTTAATATTTATTTAGATTCAGAAATAAACTTAAAAATAATATTAGATGAGCATAAAAATTTAAAAAAAAATGAAACCTCCACGCCAAATAAGTCTGATAAGAATTTAACTTCCAGAAACAGTAAGTTTTTTTTTATAATAATAATTACATCTATGCAAACTAATTATGCTATACATGTTCTTTTTTACATATTAATTCTTAATTCAGTCATATTTATTAATTGTAACTTTTAAAGATATTGAAGAACATTTAGGTTCAAGTTTCAACAAAGATTTTTCTATCTCTTCTGACATTATGAATGAATATAGTAATATTAATATAATAGGTAATGAGACGACAGAATACATTCTAAACAATCTTGCGGAGGGACAGTCTAATAACTCAATAACGAGTGCACCATTAATTATAAATGATGGTATTATTATTTATATTTCTTTTTCATTGATCTTATTACAATTTATTCCAAAATAATTGTTAATTTTTTTTCTATTGAAGTTGATTTATTTAAAATAAATAATGACGATTTTAATGAAAATGAAAATACCTTATTACCATTGATTAATGAAATCAATTCAAATATGAATTCACCAGTACCCGGCCCATCACATTTAATTCAAGGTAATATTTATAAAATGTTATACGTAAAATTTAATTTTTATCTAGAAATTTAAGAATTCTTGAATATTTAGTATTTTATTTATTTGTAAATTATAAAATAATATAAAGTAATCATGTAATATATAATATTTAAATTTTAAGTATTTAAAGTAGAATAATTTCAAGGTGTTTTTTATATGAAGCATAGCAATTATTAATGCTTTGAATTTTTCTTTTTCTTTAAGATTTGCATATAAATGATGAAAATATAAGTGACGATACATCAAACTATGAACCAAATAATGAAGAGAGCAACAGTAATAGTTTATCTGAAAATAATATGGAACATTCATATACAGAAAGTCCAAGTAAAAATAAGTCAAGAAGTATAAAATCCGATAGTTTCAATGTATCAAGAACTTTTAATATTGAGGGCTTCAGCGCTTGTGATCCAAGCAATTTAATTGTAGAAAAATCTCGTGGAAGGAAAGGCGATAGAAAATTTTCTTTTTGCTTTTTTTGTAAGACGAAACAACAAAAAATTGCGCGACATTTGGAATTGAGACATTCGGAGGAACCGGAAGTTAAGAAATTTATTGATTTGCCAAAAAATTCAAAAGAAAGGAGAGACATTATCGCGATCATTCGAAAAAAGGGTAATTTTGTTTTTAACACTCACGAAGATTACAATGATGGAACTCTTATAACTATAAGACGTATTTTGACTAACAGTTTAAAAACTGCTGAAAATTTTTTGCCATGTTCTTATTGTAAAGGGTTTTACTCTGAAAATAGTATTAGAATACATTTTAGTAAATGTACAAAACGTAATTCTAAAAAAACTAGAAACATCAAGGTCATGGGAAGAATAGTTGCCGGAAGAATAAATGCCCGAGCATCTAATACTGTTAGAAAACGCCTCTTTCCGATTCTTAGAGAAGATGAAATAACTAGGCTCATTAGATATGATACATTAGTTATAATATACGCAAACAAGATGTGTGAAAAATATAAAAGTAGCGATCACCATTTTGACATGATAAGATCCCGTATTCGACTACTTGGCCGATTTTTAAGAACGGTTAAAAATTTGGAGAAAAATATATCCGATCTTGCATCCATATTTGATCCAAAGTATATTGATATTGTAATTGAATCTATAAATATAGAAGCTGGCCTCAATAAAGATAGAACCTTTTATACGACTCCTAGTGTAGCTTCCACTTTAGGCACATTATTAAAAAAAGTTGGGGAAATTTTAATAATAGAAAGTATTAAAAATCACAACCAAGAACGAAAGAAAAATGTTAAAGATTTTTTAAAAATATTTAACTTAGATATAGCAATAAACATAAATAAAACTGTAATAGAAACACAGACTATACAAAAGAGGCGAAAGAAAGTTGAACTACCACTAACAGATGACATTAAAAAATTAAACATATATTTATTTTCAAAAATGGAAACTGCATATAAAAAATTAGAAGCAGCATATTCCATAGAAGCATGGACTGACCTCACAGAGACAACTCTAACATCGATTCAGTTATTTAATCGTCGTAGAGCGGGAGAGATTGAGCGAATAATGATCAACGATTATAATAATTATCAAAAGATAGACGAAAAAACTGATAAAGAATTATTTAATTCTTTGTCTAAAAAGAACCAAGAAGTTGCACAAAAATATGTCAGGTTTACGATTAGGGGAAAGTTAAATCGAACTGTACCAGTTTTGTTAAATGAATTACAAAAAAACGCAATAGAAATAATTTTAAAATACAGACAAAATGCAAAGGTTCAGGAAAATAACCCGTTCATTTTTGGTATACCTGGAAAAAAAAAAACTATTTTAGAGCATGCCAATTAATGCGTAAATTTGCCGTTGAATGTGGTGCAAAATACCCGAATCGTTTGCGTGGTACTATGTTACGAAAACATATCGCGACTAAATGCATTACACTTAATTTATCGGAGAATGAAGTTGGTGATTTAGCTAATTTTATGGGGCATGCGGAAAACATTCATAAAAATATATATCGTCAACCACTTATAAATAGGGAAATATTAAGAATGTCGAAACTCTTGGAAAAAGCTCAAGGAGAGAGTGATAGTGAAAGTGAAGAAACTGAAGAAGAGAATGCTGATGACATGCAAATCGCCGAATCTTCGTTTAATAATTTGTCAGCAAATTTAATAGAAGATGATAAACAAATAAAACAAATTACTATTAATAAAAAATATGCTGTAAAAAAAAGATCAAGTATGTAGATAAAAATAGAAAATTAATATTTTTTTTAATTAACCCATTTTACAAGATATATCGTAATAAGCGTGCATACCAAAATTGTCAGTTACGAAATATCTTGTAATAAACGTCTGTGCAATCTATGTGTAAAATAAAATCATGACACCTAGGAAAAAGACTCTAAATTTTATTCTAGCAATGAATGGGTTAATCATTTTTTAATATTTTTCAGCTTCACCTTATGGCAGAGTATCACGTAAACGTTGGAGCGACTCGGAAAAAAATTTAGTTATACAATTATTTAAAACAAATTTGCAAAATGAAAAATTACCTTCTTTGAAGGAGATTCAAAAGATAATTGCTGAACATCCAATATTACACAAAAGAACAGCACCACAGATTAAAACATGGATTCATAATAAAATGAAAAAAAATAATAGCTGATCAATACATTATATATTATTATTATTATTATATATTATTATATATGCAATAAAATTGCTATGTTCTGGAAGTATGCAATACTTTGAACTTATGTCTTGGTATTATGTCATTCCTTGTAAAATTCAATAATCAGTTAGAAGAGAGAACTTTTAAAATATTCGTTGTTATATTGAATTACTACCTTATTATCTCATGGTCTGGGTTACGTTACTTAAAGTACTTTGTCAATGCGTACAAAATTTCTTTTGTATCTCATTGAAGTGACTTAGTTTATAATTCAAAAGAACTTTTCTCTTCATTTGATGTATAAGAATTAGGTTTACATATAAAAAAATAATGGCTGATCTTTTCGAGTATTAAGAAATAGTATTTTATAGTTTGTTTACGAAATTAATTATTTATTAAATGAAAATATTTGTATATATTTACCATGTCTTGGAAGTATGCAATACTTTGAACTCATGTCACGGTACTATACTATTCATGGTAAAATTCAATAATGAATTAAGAAAAAGAACTCTAATAAGAATTGGGCTTACATATAAACCGATAATGGCTGATCATTTCGAGTATTAAGAAAGATCATTTTATATCTTGCTTATGAAATCTATTTATTGAAAAAATAAAAACATTTCTATATATTTACTATGTCCTGGAAATATGCAATACTTTGAACTTATGTCTCGGTATTATACCATTCATGTGAATAAATGAAATGCAAATAAAAAAAGAACTTTAACAGCATTCGCTATTGTTAATATTTATAAACTATGAGAACTGGACCACGTTACTGAAGTAATCCTTTAGAGTTCATTCTGCTAATTGTATATTGAAGTTTTATATGAATGGTATAATATCGAGACATAAGTTTAAAGAATTGTTTATTTCTAGGACATAGTAAAAATTTATAACATTTTCCTTTAATAAATAATTTATTTCATAAACATATTTTAAAATACTACTTCTAAATACTCATAATGATCTCAGTTATTAGTTTTATTATACTTAATTTATAAAATCTGGTTTTCTTACTTTTTCAAGTATTTTTTTTTACAATTTTTTATAACACATTTTTATTAACGATTGTGAGATATTTATGGGTTTAAAATCACCTATTACTAATCACCATTAATTAAAGAAATTATAAGGAAATGTAAATGAGGAGATCTTACGACAAATTTTCATTTACCATTAAAAAGGCGTAAATAAAAAATTGTCTTAGAATCACCCCATCTACAGAGATAATTGTCACATTTTGTACGCAGGGTGTTTTGGAAATGATGAAGATTTTTTTCAAGTGTCATTTCTGACTCAATTCTAAGAATTTTTTTCTCTTGGCATTTTTTGATTTGAAGCTTTATCTTCAAGATATTTAGTAATAAAGATACCATTAGTTAGACAGAGACACTCCAATAGTTGAAGTGAGTCAGAGTGACGCTACCTCATTTCAACTATCGGAGTGTCTCTGTCTAATTAATAATATCTTTATCATTGAATATCTTGAAGATAAAGTTTGAAATCAAAAAATGCCAAGAGAAGAAATTTCTTAGAATTGAGTCAGAAGTCACTCTTAAAAAAAGTCCATGATTTTCCAAGCACCCTGTATATTCCAATGAATAATAGAATAATTAATTTAAAAGTGGTAGCTTAATAAAGGAACATTTGCATATATTTATACAATATATACAAATGTCCTTGTACTAAGCATTAGAACCTAAATTAAAAATAAAGTATTAAATTTTACGTATATCTCATATACAATCATAGAAATTTGTATACAAACATAATGTATACAATTTTATGCAATTGTATATATACATTAATAAATGTCCCGGAACTAAACGATTAACATATATATATATATATATATATTCTCTTTAAATACAACTAAAGAAAAATGCGATTTATCTTTTATCTTATTTCTGGATAATTTTGCATAATTAAAACATTTAAATGGTTTGTAATATTTTTAAACAAAAATTCAGATAAAGTAAAATTAATAATATTCATCAAATAACTTGATATTAATAGAACAATTAAGATTGTTAAGTTTTCTTATATCAATCACATTGATATTTGAATGTTAGTATATAATTTATGCAGTGTTCAATCAAGAAATACAGAAAAGGAACAAACAGGACTAAGGTTTTTAGAAATGAGAGGTAATTCCGTGTCTAGGTCCAGGATGGAAGGATTCAACTACAGGCTTAACAATTGAAATATATGAAGACATTGGCTTACCTAATAAAGATCGTTCATTTATAACGTATTCTATATTGATGGTAGAAACCCCACGAACGTGGTGGGGAAACCCTATTTGCTGGCCATCTAACCACAAACTGGGTGGATTTTGTTAATAGAATTGTTATCCAGGTGCTTTGGCTTAAACAAGCGAACTCCCATCTTCGAACTTTCGGTTTTCCCCTGAAATACAGAATAAGAACACAGTTCAATGCACACTTGAATTTATAAGCGGAGGTACAATAGTTGCGCAACTATCTTCGGATAAAATTCTAACAAAGTATAATGAATGCGGTCACCACTTAAGCACTCTACTGCGCGCAGTCGCTCAATGATCTATAGCACTTCAAGCGCTCAATCTCACAGGGCGCCCAACCCTCTCCCTCCTATCTGATTGGGTACCCTGCTTAATAGCCTTCATCCAATGATAAGGCTTCAAACATCAGATCGTTCGCGCTCGACACTTTTCGCCAAACGCGGGGTATCCGAAAAATGCCGAGCTCTCGCTATCATTCGAGATGGCGCGTAAACACAAACAATAATGTAAAAAAAATTAATATGCATCATTACTTTCATTAGTTCGAGTGTTTCACATTTTTCAATTAAACTTAGATTCCAGATGTAAACTGCATATAAAATGCATAAAATAAAAAAGCAATAAAAGCTATATAAAAGTTGAAATATACAGGATGATTGAGTGAGATATGGCCAAATTTTAAGGGATTGTAAAGGTGAAGGGGGGTGATTTTAAGACAATTCTTCATTCATCACATTTTGACTTAAAGCTAAGTTTTCGAGATATTTAATGATAAAGGTACTATTATTTAAACAGATAGAGTCAGTTGGTTGAAGTGAGATAGTGCCACTCTGTCTCCATCTAATTATATAGTACCTTTATTATTAAATATATCAAAAACTAAGCTTCAGATCAAAATGTGATAAATGAAAAATCGTCTTAGAATCACTCTCTCTACAACCCCTTAAAATTTGGCCATAACTCACTGAAACACCCTGTATGTTCAATTCTGTTTTAACATTTATAATACTTTTAAATCTAATATATATTATATATTTTTTCAACAGAAAAGAATCTATTACAAGTTATAAATATTGATTTAAATGATACAACTCCTGATATTTCAGAAAGTATATCAGAAACCATTAATCTAATAGAGCTGGAAAATATTCGGTAAATATAAATATATTATCTTTTTATTTTTTTACATAAAGAAAATATTTAATAATTTTTAACATTTGTAATTTTTTACATATAGATATTCGTCAATAGGAAATTTAAATTTAAACTTTTTTGATTTATATATCTATGAATATTGCAAATGAATGCTCTTGTAAGTAATGTCTATTTTAGCGTAATTTTCATTTTAATTTAATTAATATAGTGTAATTTTATTTTTATTAAAATTAACGAAAAAAAATTGAATATAAACGCTATTATTTTTCTATATTATACAAAGTGTTTCAAAATTCACGAACTTTCTTTAAATGATTACTCCTGAGAGTAAATCGAATCGAAAAGATCTTTACCATTTTTCGATTCGCAGCTTAGTTTTTAAGATATTCCATGATACAAAAGCTAGTAGTTAAACAAAGACAGATAGATAGTTGAAGCGAGATAACATTACTTCATCTTTTATTTATCTTACTTTAATTATCAGTTTATCTATGTCTAGCTAATAGTCTGCTAATAAATAAAGTGCGCGAGTTTTGGAACACGTTGTATATACTTTCTAACATTTTATTTCTAAATAAATGCTTTATTTTATTATTATTATTATTATATTCATTTTTCTAATTTGTAGATAGATAATTCTGAATTATTATTATTTAATTTATGTTTTTTTATTCACTGTGTAGATACGAAAGATTTATCAAAATTGGAGGACAAAATTGATATTGAGTCTCTTCTGAAATAAAATGCCCAAGTCAACCAACATGTCACACCTTTACTTATTGATAAGGAAAATATTGAGCAAAATATTAATAAATCTAATGTAGATGATGTTATTCAAATCGCAGTTGCCAAAGCGCTTTCTGACGAAAGTTTACGTCTTCCTCAAATAGGAAAGAAAAAACATAATTGTTACTATTGAAATAAACTGGTGTATAAGATTAGTCGACATATTGAAACCCGTCATAAAAATGAACAAGAAGTACGAAACTTTATTAATATATCTAAAAACGATCCAGATGTTCATCCAGATGTTTTCATCTTCCATAGATTTTCTATAATATATAGGGTGTTTCAGTGAGGTTCGGGCAAAGTTTAAAGGGTTCTAAAGGGGGTGATTCTGAAATGATTTTTCATTTACCACATTTTGATCTGAAGCTTAGTTTTTGAGGTATTTAATGATAAAGCTACTATATTAGTTAGACGGAGACCTTGTATAATATGTAGATATTTGCTTTTGAAGTAATTTTTTTAATATAATCTTGTGTTAGAAGAACTATCTATCTTTTTCAACTAATGGCACATTTGTAATTAAATATCTTAAAAATTAAGATTCGAATTAAAAATTTATTAAAAACTTCTCGATTTAGATTAGTATTAAAAATTATCCCTTAACAGTAGGTGCATTCGCAGATATCACAAATTTATTGAATATGTACTTCAACTTTTTTTTCTGATTCTAATATAGAATCTATTATTGTTTCATCAATTTCCTCAACATGGGATATACTCTCATCAACTGAAGTAGTATAGCCATGGAGATTCTGGACCAACGCGTGTTAGTGTCACACCGACACACACGGACACACCACACATGCACACTTGTAGGTTAGGGGGTGAGGTGCGGGTGAGCGGGGAGGGTTCATAGTCCAAATAGTCAGCACTTTTTTTGCAAAGTCAGCACATTCCTGATGAAATGTAATCCGATGCCAAAAAGTATCTAATTACCCCCCACCTATGCGGTTGACGCATTTATTGACCTTCAAAATCTCCAAAATTGCTAATAGTGCAAGAGGGCGAGCCATGTAAATTCATGTAGTTGTGAGAGGAAAATCTTACACCGACACACCCATACAAGTGAACATGGTGGTGAGGGGGTGTGCGGAGCGGAGTGAAATTACCCCACACGTGTGCGGTCCAATGGAGGGGGGTAGTGTTGACCTTCAAATTCCTGCAAGAAGAAGATGGACCTTGAAAACATGGAGATGCGACGGAGGGGCAAGTATCAGATGCACATCAGATGCTGTGAGGCAGTAACCTGGAAGAAGGTGAGTCTCTTTCTATTACATTTAATATTTCATTGCATCTCTGTCTGACGTGTATCAATGATAACGCGCGGCTGTCGCTAACGGCACGCGTCAAAACCCCCATCCAAGCGATATTTGCTCTTTCTCTAATTACGCGAAGGATGCTGTACGATGACCCGATCATCAACACGTGTATTCGAACCTCTGCCCAAAAATGCATCATGGAGACAGCAGCAGACATGTGTGCGTCTCACCTAGTCTAATAGCGGGAAAGATGCTGCACGTGTGTCTCCAAGCCCCACTCCAAAATATGCATCTGGAGACAAGCGATATTAGCTATTTCTCTAATTGCGCGAAGGATGCTGTACGATGACCCGATCATCGGCACGTGTATTCCTCAGCCCCCACCCAAAATATGCATCTGGTGACACATCTCACCTGGGGTCAAATTAGATTTAAGCATTTTATAGCACATATGACTCTCTCTCTTTTTGTCCAATTACATTTTTCTATCGATGCATTTTGACTGCAAATTTCATCATCATCAATGAAAACTTGCACCTAAGATAATATTTAGTGGCTGTAGATTTTTATTATACTTCAGTAGGAATTGAATCACACACATAGGTATACTTGGCTTAAAATTATACTACAGTAGACACACTGGTTTACTTGGAAAAATGGAGGCTGCGCTAATTAAATCTTTAAGATTAATTAAAACTCCCATAGAGTTTAAGCATTGGAAGATTCAATGTGTAAATTATATTGATTCAATCAATCAAAGTATTGATAATAATACATCTGTCGGATTGAGGCAGAAAAAATTTGCTGAAATTGCGCGTCTGAAGTGTATGCTCCTACGGGTACAGAGAGCAAGACTCTCTAAGTTTGGTGCTGGTACATCACAACAACCATCTCACCTACAGTGGGAAGATTTGGTGTCATCCTTCAAATCACGTTTGTTTAGTGGGATGGTTGTTAATTTTAATTATATGGAACCGAAGCTATTCCTTCAGGAATCCGAAGAGATAGTTGCTGACAAACTTTCTCACGCGCTGCAAAACTTTACATCTGTGAAAGTGAACTGTGTTTTTTGCGCAAACTTTGAAAGTGGCGAGAAGAGCGAGGTGAAGACATTGGCCACCAAAAATTCATCGCTCTTTATCACAGACAATTTGAGTGAGTGGTATCGTGAGCATGTGAAGGAACCGCTGCTGAGGGAGCTGGAAGAATTCCAGAATCGTGACAGTGAGTGGAAATTGACACAGATTATAAACTTGCAGTTAAACGTGAACAAGTATAATCCTCTGCGATCCGGTGCATGTATAAGTGTACCCGACTACATTCAGAAGAAGAAGGCAGTGATTAACATTGATAGTTCGGACAATGCATGTTTCGCATGGTCAGTTGTAGCGGCACTATTTCCAGCTACCCAGCATACAAGCCGCACTCAATCATATCCGCACTACAGATCAGTGTTGAACATTGAAAACATTTCCTTCCCAACATCTTTGCGGGAAATTAGAAGATTTGAGTCGGATAATGATGTGTCGATCAATGTTTTCACCACGGAGTGTGATGCTGAGGATGCTGGTAAGATAGTACCACTACAGCTGACCACGTTGAAACGTGCGAGACACGTTAATCTACTGCTTCTAACTTATTCTGAGGGAATCGGACACTTTACATGCATCAAGAACCTGTCACGTCTCGTTGGAATGCAGCTCAGCAAACATAGGTCTTCAAAGTTTATATGTGATAGGTAAGGATGGAAAAGAAGAAGAGAACAAAAAAAATTTTTTTTTTCAGTGTCTAATTAGTAATTATATTGCAGATGTCTCCACTATTTCCACACTCGGGAGAAATTGGATCATCACATTGTAGACTGTGAACGTGTGAAACCAATGAAAGCGGTTCTCCCCACTGCAGACAATCGATGGATTAGTTTTAAAAGCATTAAGAACAGTGAACGTGTACCGTTTATAGTGTATGCTGATTTTGAGTGTCTTTTGAGAAAGGTGAACAATTCGGATCCCTCAAAGAACACAAACACTTATCAGCATCACATACCATTTAGTGTAGGTTATTATTTTAAGTGTAATAGAGACGAGACTCTTACTAGATATAGTTCATACCGCGGCTTAGATTGTTCAAATTGGTTTGCTCGTGAATTGTTGGAAATTGCACGATTTGCACGAGACAAACTGAACAATGAGCAACCTTTGCAACCGCTCAATTTGTTAGATTTAAGATGACACGCGCACGATTCACAGTGTCATCTTTCCAAATTATCCGTTAAATTTGATAAACCAATTTACGTAGGCATGTCCATATTAGATATTTCCAAAAATTGCTTGTATGAATTCCATTATGATTATATGCATCACACATTTGGATCTAGTTGTAAGGTTCTTTATACTGATACGGATAGTTTGATTTATGACATCATCTGTGAGGACGTTTATCAAATCATGAGGCGGGATATTCACAAGTTTGATACAAGTGACTATCCACCTGACAACATCTACAATATCCCGCTCTTAAATAAGAAAATCCCCGGTCTCATGAAAGATGGGAGCAACGGGAAAATTATGAGTGAATTTGTGGGACTAAGGTCGAAAATGTATTCTGTGAAGGTAAATGGGTCTGCTAAAATTGTAAAAAAGGCTAAAGGAGTGAAAAATTATGTGATTGCAAAGGAGATAACTTTCGAAGATTATGTTGAATGTTTGTGGAATTCAACTGAGAAAATTAGAGTTCAGAATAATATAAGATCCAAATTGCACAAAGTCTATTCCGTTTCACAGAGAAAAATTGCTCTTAGTCTGCATGATGACAAACGATACCTCCTCACAGATGATGATTCATACTCGACTCTTCCGTGGGGGCACTATAAAATACGTTTAGTATAGTTTATTAGTATTTACTATAGATTTAAGTAATTGCAATGTAAGCGTTTTTGAATGTATAAAGGTGGCTGGTGCACAGAGCCTTAACTTAGTTAGAGGTCATTAGTTGTCATGGAGTGCCCCAAAGTGATTTTTATCGATGTGCAAGAATTTACTCTGGACAATAAGAGATTCATCGCGAAAGAGTTTGCAGCCCTCTACGGAAACAGACTACAACATTTAGTCTTCAGGGAGCTCTTTTCTTACAATTGGCTGGCCAATGAGGAAATAAAACAGGCAAATTGGCTGCGCAACAATCATCATGGATTTTGCTGGACTGATGGTTATACACCATACAAACAGTGCAGTCAGCTGATGAATGATATAATTCGGATGATTCTCCAGGATGAGGATGATGTGAAGACCATCACCGTATACGTAAAGGGACTGGAGAAGATTACATGGCTCAGAGACTTTTACCCGACGTTGAACATCAGGGAATTTGACGATCAAATGTTTAAATTTCGCCTGAAGGACTATGTGAATAATGATAAATTCCACCACTGTGCATGGCATTCTGCGATGAAAGTATGTGCAATGAGGAATGTATTTATAATGCAAAATGAATATTGTAAAACACGATTGGCGGAATAAAAGACTGATTTATTATTTATTATTTATTGAAAATCTTATACAATGTCATTTTTATTAATCCAAGATTTACACGATGAATCCATTCCCAACCATTTTACATAAATCTTATTATCATTTTTGCGCAGCACCCGCTCCACCAGATATGTATCGGGAACTTTTGTCTTTTGCAGTGTGAAGTATAGAATTTAAAAATTCAATAAAAAGAAGTCGTACTACAATGCAATAATTTCCCAATGAGTAGGAATGTACTGATTGCCGAAAGACGGAAGAGATTCTTAAAGTCCATTTGACTTTAGTCCCCAATTGCACAGGTCAATCACCACACGAGCCACGAAAATTCATGACTATCGGAAACTTATTTCTTAATACTTCCTGAACGTCGGTAATTGGGAACATATAGGAAGGAAATTGCATTTTTAACTGCTCATGGCAACCAGAAAATAGGGCATTAACGTCACGCATTTCACCATCTAGAATGCAAGTTCAGCAGACCCTCTTCATGGTCCGAGATCTTTGCTTAAAAGAGGGAGTATCAAAAATTTATATTCAGTATTCGCTTGACTTGAGAGATTGACTATTAACGTATTGAATTGTTCCGTGATTTACTACGGCATCAATAACGTAGATTCTCAGATTCGACTTGCACTTGTCACTAGAAGATTATCCCTCTTTAATAGGAAATCTTCTAGAACCAAAATACTAGATTATCGTCAGCCGGTTATTAGTGCATAACGACGTGAGAACGGATAATACTAGATTTCGGGAATCCTAGTGATACTCCTCTTTTACATAGATTCATTTAAAATATAACATCTTTGTGAAGAGTCATTCTTGTGTATTAGTGAGTGCGTAACCAGTATTCAGCAGAAATACTACACCTCCACGAATCACTTCGCTACCGTCCTGGTTGATACATCTAAAGGTTATCTTTTAATTATTATTTATCGATAAATTCTGTATTGAATTCAGAATTTACACATCCCTCTCCTTGAAAATTAACTATTTGAGGAATTGTTTAATAAAGATAACTTTAGTCGTATATCGGATATCTCCGAGGTTACTTAAAGAATTGTTATAATTATTTATGAGAATTGTAACTGTTTCGAGATTGTAATAAACTATCATAATTCATTCTTAATTTATTCTTAATCATTTTACCTAAAAATCAGATAAGGTACGCTTAGCGTTTTGACCAAAGGAAAAGCCCACCTCAGCAGTAATTCTAGCCGCTCGGAATTATTGTTGAAATTGAACGCGTCTTTAACTCCCAAGTTTCGACCTCTATTCAAAATTGACCTAATTCCCCAATATCATTCTAAAGATTCGTTCAGAACATTTATAGACATCTATTCTCCGATATCTCCATTCCTATTGACAAGGATCATATTTAAGGATTATAGATTTAAATAAATAAACAACCGTACTCGCTCCGCAGTACGTAACAGCAGTTCATACTAGTAGAATGTTTTTTCACGAGATTTCGGACTGTAGCATTGTAGAACTCTTTGCCGTCATCTGTCTGCAGATTTCTCGGACATCTCCCTCCACCCTTTTGCAGAATTTTTGCAAACGCTGTACTAACGTCCTCGGCATTCTTAGTCTTTAGTGCAGCAGCCCAAGCATACTTTGAGATGCTTGGAATGAAAGTATTTGATTTTAATATATTTAATCACGAAGAAAAATAATGTTTGAAATACAGGTATTTTATTTTAGTGTATTAAGTCACGAAGAAAAAAACTATGTTTGAAATAAAAGTATTTAAGTGAATTTATTTTATCACAAAGAAAACTATCTTTGGAGTGAAAGTATTTTATTTTAATATATTTAATCACGCAGAAAGACTATGTTGAAATAAAGGTATTTTATTTCAATATATTTAATCACAAAGGGACTGGGTGTTTAATCTGAATAAATTGAGTAGTTGTTTCAAACGAGAGAAAATACTAAGTACTGAACTGATATTTAATAGAACACTTTCCGTTAATTAATTTACTGTATTGATTGATTTTCCGGCACCTGCTGTTTAATTTAAATCTATGCACTCTTCATTGTATAACTTGCACCGTAATAATTTATAGGAGTACTTACCGAAGGTAGGGAAATAACTGTTATCCTTTGTTACTGATTTATTGAGTTTGGTAGGTGTGTATCAGTTTAGATTTTGATTGTGTCACAATTTATTTGGTACTCCGCCGTGTTATTACAAGTAAATGGTTTTTTGATGTTTGCAGTGCTGTGGTCAATGTTGGACTGACTACGCTGCGCTCCGCGGGACAAGGAAAAGTTGCGCTCCCACGGTGTCGGTCATCTTGTGCTGATGTTCCTGGAAGCGGTCCGGCGGCGCGAAGGCTTCTACGAACTGGCGAGCGTTGGACTGCTGAGTTTTGCAGTTTTGAAAATGGGATGTACATTGTCGTCGTAATATGGCTACTCCCGACCAGGTGTACACTGTTGTGCCTTAATGGCTACGCTCAATCAAGGTATACAATATTATACAGCAGGGTTTACCCTAGAATGGGGTGTATGGTACTAGACAAAACGATTACAATTGATTTGAAGTGTAAACGATGGATTACAGAATATGTAAAAATAAAGAATAAAAGTGTAAACAGTAATAGTAGTGTTAGTTACAATGATTATTAATTCTATGTTAGTATCCTAAAATTGTAGTTTTAGGTATGTCGTCATATTGACGTTACAATGTTTAATATTTAAAATAATAAAATAAAACGAACAAAGAGGAAAAAAAAAATTTGTAGGCGAAAAGTGTATCGTGACGTCGATGGACGTTACACCTTTCCCCTTGAGAGAAAACGAATTTTTGAAAAAAATTCGTTTTAGCATTTTGGTCGGTTTTAACACTGATTGTACAGTGCTATGTCGCAGTCAACATAATTATTATAGAGGTATTTTCGGCCTAGTGACCGGAATACTTGTTCGCAAATCGGGCAGGATCTGGCTTCCCGAATGGTTGATAGGTTGCTCCAACAAACGACGCAACGAATCGTCTCGAGTGTGCTTCACCGATCAGTTAGATAATTTCGAGTGCCTCTGTCTAGGATGTCGAGACACTCCTCACACACGACTACGACTTCGCAGTTCTGTCTAACAAAGAGGTGGCATTAGTCCTTCCGGCACCGTAGCTGGTCCTTCCAGAAATTCCAATATGCCACATTATACTGACTCATCGTGGTCAATTTGTCTAGAAAAAATAATTTGTTAGTTAATCTGAATTTAGGTATTCTAACATATTTGTTTTCGGTGTAAGATTTACGATAACATATTGTGTGTTCACTCTTTTTTTTTTTTCGTTTTGACAAGACTTCTGATTTTTACAATAGTTACGATAATAGACATTTTGAGTACTTGATATATAATGTTTGTATAATTCTCGGAGCATATGATTATGCTCGAGGACTAGTATTTGTTTTAACGCTTGCGATTGTTAGTATACTTATAGTTAATGTTAGTTATACGTATAGTAAGTTCGTTGGGTTGATTATATTGGTGTTCCATCCCCCAGGGGATTGGATTATACTGTCATTTGATCCGGCTCGATGTTCCTTGGTCTAGGTTGAGGTCGGCTGTTTGGAATGATCGGCTTTGTTGGTCCATAATTTCATAATGGCCATCAGCTGTTTCTTCAGGGTCGTAGTGTTGTCTTCGGTTTATGACGAGACTTGTGCAAGCTCCCCAAATAGATGCTAATAAGAGGGAACTACACCCTACCACAGAGTGTAGTGTATATCCTCTCAATAGTGTACTAATAATGTATTTTATTGTACCTATTATGACAAATATTGCAATTACTGCCGAACTGGCTTCCCCAAATTTCAGGAACCCATTCCAGAATCTTTTACTGGCTGATTCGGCTATGTTTTGGAAAGTTTCCTCGTTGAAGAGATTATGGATCTTGAAACTGCCGTCAGGTTTCTCGATTCCGCTGGCAGTTCTCACCATATTGTGTAGAATAGCTGTTTTCTGATTTGGGAAGAACAAGTGCTCCCTTAGTTTATCGATGTCATTTTGTGAATATATGCCGCTATTGGCTAGTTCCTTGGCGTCCTCGTAGGTCCAAGTGGGCACGGTAGCAGGATCTAACCTTTGTAGGATTGTATTTTAATAAATTGTTCCGGGCACACTTATCCATTGCCCATTAAATTCGAATTGGGATGGTAGGAGATTGTTACAATCTCTTTTGGTTGCCTCCTTTGTAATTATGTGACTGCTTGGTGTTAGGAAAGCGGGCAAGTTGTTGATAGTGATGGGTAATTCGTTATAACATTCCTGGATGTGACGGATTTGTATCGGCACCGGAATGCATTTGAATATTCTGATCGAGTCCCCAGTGGCTATTCCCATGTAACCAGGGCGTTTCATAATTTTATAGACGAATTCCTCAGGGTTTGACGGGGCTAGGGATAGTGTGGTCTCTAGAAATTGGTATTCGATATCACAACGTTGACGCAGGATATCCTGGTAGAGGGCAAGGATTTGCGATTTAATGTGTTTTTCCAGATATATGAATTTCGCGTTTATGTATGTGAACATATCTACATTGCGATTTGGTAATTCTCTAGGTGCTGGAACAGTATTGCTCTTTTTCTCAAAGATGAATATTCTCGGATGTTCGGTGGTGTATAACGTGTATCCACAGATGGTTTTCTGTTCACTGCGGGTTAGAATGAAGGTTGTTTCCTTCGATGTTACAGTATAAACTGTTGGATGATTTGGTGATAAGGTGTCCTGGATTTTAGTTGCGGGACCATCGAAGAGAGTGGTGTAGTCTCCGAAATCACAGGAGTGAGGGGTGGTAGTTTCCCAGAATACATGGCTACCATCATTGTCAGTGCAGCGACCATTGTCTAAACTGCAGTTAAACACCTGAATTTAATATTATTTTATTGGAGTTTAATTTAACTGTTGCCAGGTAGTTCTGTCCCCTTTCTCCAAGTTCCATATACATCGGAATATTGAGTCCCTTCACAGCCTCCGTTTGTTTCAATGCTGCCAGTAAGGGTGACGGAGCGCGTATGGGTGCTATTGGGATTTAACCCATTTATCACAATGTGGCGATTATGGATATAGGTGCCAGTGTTGTGTAGGAGGTTGCATTCCTCATTTGTGATTTCAAGGAGGTATTCAGCCTTCCCGTTCAAGACAACTGAGGTGTGTGAGTGCATTCCACAATAATATATGTTTCTCTGGATTTCAATTCTACAGAGGCGGACCATGGCGTTGTACTCCGACAGTTGTAGTATCTGGACGTCTTCTTGGACGGAGGTAATGTTCAGCGTGACTGGAGTGCATGGTGTAGGTGAACGCAGTGAAAAGGTGGTTACATTCAAAGTGGTACTGTTGCAATCGTAACCAATAAGTGCCGAGGCATACTGCACAGAGTATGTTAGAATGATTGCCGTCCACAACATCTCTGCAAAATTTAATCCCCTTTCTAGTCATAACTGGGTATTCGGACTTGGACTTGAATTACGAATTAATTTTATTTTATCCAGGTGTACGGTTTTAATTTTATTATCTATTTCTAAATTTATGTTATTGTTATTCAAGATTTCGGTTATTAAATAGGGACCGAAGTATATTGGTCGTCTAGTTTGTTTGATTTCCCCTCTTTCAGGAGATATGCGTAATCCCCAACAGTTTACGGGTTTCGCCCTTTTGTCGTAGTAATGTTTGTATGTTTCCTTTGAACGAATTAAGTTCTCTCTAGCTGTTTCTCTAAGGTCTCTGAGTTTGTCGTAAAGTTCGATTATGTAATCCCTATAAGTGACACACGTGTCTCTGAGATAGGGATGGAGGAGGGTTGTTTAGCCTTCCTTCCATATATTAATTTATAGGGCGAGAACTTAGTTCCTTCATGGATACTAGTGTTGTATGAAAACATTGCCATCTCAATCCAATCGTCCCAGTCATGGAATTTACTCGCATGCATTTTTAGGTATTCGGCCAACACATGGTGTGACCGTTCTAGGGAACCATTTGATTGGGGATGATAGGCAGTGGTTTTATACTGTGTAATTTTAAATTTTTTTGCAATGACTTTGAAAAAACTGGACAAGAAATTTGCCCCTTGGTCGGTAAGGATAGCCTTAGGCGCTCCATGTCGACAAATAAAGGTTTTAATGAACCCGTCCGCTATTTCGGGACTCGTGGTTCCTTTTAAGGGTACTCCTTCGGAGTATTTAGTTAGTAGATCTTGAATGGTTAGAATATATAGGTTTCCCTTAGGAGTTTCAGGGAGAGGACCCACTACGTCCAAGGCCACCTTCTCAAAGGCCTCGCCTGGCGTGTCTGTAAGGATCATTGGATTTTTGGGTTTAACTCTAACTAGTTTTTTTATCTGACAAGTTCTACAATTCTGAATGAAATTTTGAAGGTCCTTCTTTAGTGAACCCCAATAAAAATTTTGCCGAATACGGTTATAGGTTTTAGTTATTCCCTTGTGTCCACCCGATGAGGATCCGTAGTATTCTCTCAATATTTCTGCTCGCTCAGTTTCTACCGGAGTTATTACTAAGCCTTTGCAAATCATTATTGTACAATTTATGTGAGATAAAGTTTCCTTTATGTGGGAAAGGGTTTGTTTCCACCCTATATTACTTATCTCGTTGTTTTGTCTAATACTAATGGATTTTAATTGGAATTTATTTATTAATTCTCCTAATGTTTTCAAGGTTTGTTTAAATATATAAGTTCCCTTGACTGTCCTTACGTCAGAGGGTATTATTAATGATAAAAGTTTCTTTTGTCCTAGTTCTGTGATGTTTATGTCACCGTCAGTTAGTTCGGTGTATTTTGGGAGTGTTCCCTTTTTTTCGTATTCTCTAGCGCCTTCGTCTAGAGGCGTCCCGTCTGTTAAAAATATTACATGATTGTCTTTTCTGTGTAACAATGCGTCACGAGTATCTAGTATTTTGAGTTTACGTTCTCGATTTTCGAATACGTACTGTGGTAGTGGATCATCAAAGACCTCATCTAACTCGTCAGAGTCGTCTGTTGTGTTATTGTTATTATAGATCGGAAAGTCTGAGTTTAAGCTATCAGCATGGTCCGTAACCATGTTTTCTGTGTCGCTAAGGTGATTGGATCCCGTAGCCGGAGTTTTCTCCTTGGTCAGTTGTTCAGGTGAGTCCAAACCAAAATCTATATTTTCGGTAAGGAGTGATGGATTACTTCCAGCAATCTCAGGTGGTGTGATGTTTCTGAAACTTCTAGTAGTAATATTAGGGTGTGTTAAAAGATGTTGAGGATTCCAGATTTTACGCCTTTTAGGTGGGTTATATAGCAAGGATTCCAAGACGTCTTCGTCGCTGGTTGTCTCGGTTTTATTTTTCTCATTTGATTTCAATGAGTCGATGGATTTTCGAATGTTACTGTTATTGTTGTCGTTACTGTCGACGTTTGTTTTGTCTAAGTTAGGCCGTTGATGGCTAGTGGAAGGTTGAGGGGAGGAAAGATCAGGATTTGGAGGTGATAGTGGAGGTGTATTTTCCTTTCCTCTTTTATCGAAGGAAAATATGGATTCGTCTGAGGTAGATGTTAATCTGCGCCTTTTCTGGCTGGGTGTCAAAATTTCCTCTTCCGAGGAAGAGTCGGTTCTGAATCTGATGGGTAATACTGGGTTTTGAGGAGGATTTCGCGATAAAGCGTCCGCGTTCGCGATCGCCTTCCCGGGTTTATATATAATTTCGTATTCGAAATCATCGAGTTTGGCTTTAAATTTCCATAATCGGGATAGCGGATCCTTAATATTATGGAGCCATTTAAGTGGCTGGTGATCCGTTATTAAATAGAATTTTCTACCGTATAGGTAAGGACGAAAATGCATTACTGCATATACTATAGCGAGACATTCCTTCTCTATAGTGGAATAATTTTTTTCAGCACTGTTCAGTAACCGAGATACAAAGGAGACGGGCAGGTCTTTGCCTATTTGCCCTTGACTAAGTATTCCGCCGATGGCATAGCCGGGTGCGTCGGTGGTTACGTTGAATGGTTTAGTGAAATCAGGATATTGTAGTATTTTTTCCGAACATAATAGGTCTTTGAGGGTTGCGAAAGATTTTTCCTGTTTAGTAGCCCATTCGAAAGGTCTACCCTTTTTCAACGGGTCGGTCAAAGGTTTGGCAATAGCAGACAAATTTTCGATGAAGCGTCTGTAATAACCTGCAAACCCGAGAAATTGTTTCACATTTTTAGGTGTTTTGGGTTGTGGAAAACATTTTACTGCTGTGATTTTTTCGGGGTTGGGTTTCAGACCGTCTTTACCGATTACATGTCCGAGATAAACTACTTCATGTCGTAGAAATTTACATTTGTCTGTTTGTAAGAGTAAGTTGGCTTCACGAAACCTGGTCACTAATTTGCGGAATTTTATCTCATGTTCTCTGAGAGATCTAGCGTAGATTACGATGTCGTCGATGTAAACGAACATTTCGTTGCCCTGAAGGCCAGTAAGTACACTCCGGGACAAAAAGATAGCACACTTTTAAATAAATGTAATTTTGATGTATTTATACTGCAATTAAATTATTTTTCACATAAATTTTGTAGGAATACCCTAATTATTATATGCAAAGAAAAATTAAATTAAATTTCTTTAATATATTTTATAAATGTAGGAAAAAGCATTTTTTAGCAAAATACAGTTGGACAAAAAGATAGCACATTTGAAAAAAATCAATAAAGAAATTTGTAAAAAATATTTAATATTTCGTCGGACCTCCTTTACATTTAATTACAGCAATCATCCTTTTTGGTAAAGATTTATACAATTTTTTCATATTTTTTTGCCGTAATTTTTCCCATTCCTCTTTTATACATTGTTTTAAATGACTAACATTTTCAAATTGCCTGCCATTTGCGTAAACTGCTCTCGAAAGGTTTCCCCAACAATTTTCAATTATGTTTAGATCGGGAGATCTTGCTGGCCAATCTAAAACACGAATTTTTTGCCGAGAGAAATATTCCTTTATTATTTTTGCAGTATGCACTGCTGCGTTATCTTGTTGGAAAATGAAATTTTCTCCTGCAATTCTTGTAGAATATATATTGATTTGTTCGTTAATCATTTCTAAATATTTTTTGCTATTTATTCTGCCGCTAATAAATTTTATCTCGGTCTTTCCATAATAGCCAATGCTAGCCCAAACCATGACACTGCCGCCTCCCATCTGGCGACGACTTAAAAAGCATTGTTCTTTTCTTAAATCATGGTAATAATAATTAAAACCGTCAGGTCCGTCTAAATTAAATTTTTTTTCGTCCGTAAATATCACATTTCGCCATTTTTTGGTCATGTGAACATGTTTTTCTGCAAATTGTAACCGTTTGGCTTTATGTTGCTCATTTAACCATGGTTTCTTCTGCAATTTTCTTCTAACAATATATTTGCATTTTTGTAAAACACGTCTCACGTTCTTTACATTAGTGTTTATACCAACACTATTGGCAATTTGTCTTGCAGTCATTTTGGAATTCGATGCTGCCCTTAAAATTGCTCGTTCATCACGAATTGTTAGACTTCGCGGACGACCAGTACTCTTCCTTTTTCCATAATTTCCTGGACTTTTTAATAAATTAATAATTACTTTTCGACTTCTATTTGTAATTTTTGATGTTTGTGCCATTGTACATTGTTCTTATTTTAGTTTCAATATTAAATTTATTTCGGATGAACTTAGCCTTTTTTTACGGCCCATTTTTATTAATTTACCGTCTTTAAAAATTTATATAAACTATAAACTGTTAGGATGTAGTTTATTTGCTATTTTCCACTCTTAATTTTTCTAGTCCAGTAGCTTATTTGGGACTGAAGAGCGTAATTTTTGTACTTGTGCTATCTTTCTGTCCCACTTGTAAACTATAATATTTACATTCGTACTCGCAGAAGTTTAATGAAGCGAGTATTGTGGATGATATTTAGTACGGTTTAAATATAAATATGCCCGATGTTATTAAGACAACACAATATGTATTTCTGACAATTTATAAAACAAAATATAAGAAAGTCAAAAGTGTGCTATCTTTTTGTCCCGGAGTGTACATGGTCCATCAGTCGCTGGAAAGTAGCTGGTGCATTACGTAGCCCAAAAGGCATTCGTTTGTACTCGTAATGCCCATGTGGAGTAGTGAAAGCGGTTTTTGGGGCATCCTGTGGATTCATCGGGATTTGATGAAACCCTAATGCTAGGTCTAAGATTCTAAAATATTTAGCACCTCCCAACTGGTCTAGAATGTCAGTGATGTTAGGAATTGGGTAGGCGTCACCTATTGTTTTGTCGTTGAATTTTCTAAAGTCAATTACTAGTCTCCAACGTTTTTGTCCTTTAGAATCTGGGCTCTTAGGAACTATCCAAAGTGGGGAGTTGTAGGGAGACAAGGACGGTTGGATAACGTCCATTTGCAAAAGTTCGTTTACTTGTTTGTTTATCTCCTCTCGATGGATAGGTGGATAACGATATTGTTTAACATGAGTAGGTGCGTCGTTTTCTAGGGTGATGTTATGTGACAAAATGTTGGTGTGAGTGAGCGGGTCTCCAGGAACGAAAAATCTATCCTGGCTTTCGCTAAGTAGTTGTGTAATTGAATTTAATTCCACCCCGTTCAGATGTTCGAGATCGAGGGAGTTTTTAATTTGACTGACAAGTTCGAATTCAACGGGCAATGGATAAGTGTACCAGGGATAGTACACCAGAACGTAATTCCTCAGATGTTCCGTGGAACTGCGTTCCGTCGGGCCTATTTTTAATAATCGTTTGATGTTCTTTATGTTCTTTGTATTCTTTATGTTAGCGGCTAATTGTGAACAATCGTAGTAGTTATCTTTGAAAGTCAGCCGCCAAACTTATCAAAAAGGCGTACCGCCGACCATTGTATAAATTAGGAGGTTCTCTCCATGGTCCGTCGCGAGGAACTTTAAGAGATCGCGAATATCTCTTAGGGCTTAATCTGTTAGTTGATAGACAGTAAATCACTTAGTCAGTGAAATATCAAATCGAAGTATAATTCGGACAATATTATAAAACAATCGACCATTATAAGTGAAATTTGTAATTCGCGAGAGGTGGTTTTTATGCCGAAAGGCTTTTCCACCTATGAGCAATAAAGGACATCCACTAAGCTCAAATTATAGTGTTTGAATTTTATTCCCTAACATTGAAATCTTCGTCGAGCATCCGACGTATGGACCTCGGCGCATTGTTGCGGTGCAACAATATTTTTGGTGCCTCCTGTGAGGTCTGAACCATCGACAATTATCTAGTGACCGATTCAACGAAAGAACAAGCAGTGAGATCGGGAACGTCAAGCGAACCATCGGACGGAGGAGGCAGCATCCTGATTCATCGTGGAAGAAACCATTTGATAAGTCATTTGTTTAAGTTTATTAACGATATTTGTGCGCAACTATGGCCGATCAAGGCAATACCACATATCAAAAAAGTCGAAGGGTCATTCGTGGTCAAATCACCCATTTGCAAAAAATCATCGATCAGGGTAATCTGCCAATAACGAACATACATTTGCGATTAGAAAAGTTGACAGTCAGGTTCAATGCATTCGAGCAATCATATAACGAATTAGCGTTAGAAAACGACTCCGAACAATTCGCTACTGAATTTAGTGAAGTAGAGGATTCTTTTTATGCGTTAGCCACCGCCGTTAAGGAATTATCACGCGCGGAGGGATTAAATGATGCGAACTCCAGTAACCGACTGGAATCGGAGGCCGGTACATCAAATACGAAAAGGGTCAAGTTACCAATCGCGAATTTGCCGAAGTTTGACGGAAGTTATGAGAAATGGATGTCTTTCAAAAACACATTTAAGGCAATGATCGACCGACGCGATGATTTGAATGAGGTAGAAAAATTGATCTATTTGCGTTCGAGTCTAGTGGGGAAAGCGGCGCGAAAGATAGACATTTACGATGATAGTGCCGAGAATTACTCCCGAGCATGGGATTTTTTGCAAGAATCTTATGAAGTTAAGAGAATTATAGTGACCCGGCATCTTCGGGCTATTTGCGAGCTCCCAAAAATGAGACGCGAGTCGCATGATGGTTTAATAGCATTATCTGATGCTGCGCAACAACACGTTAGTGCGCTTGAATCGTTAGGCGCATCCGTGGGTTCAGACATGTTAGTCTATCTTATCGAACAAAAACTTCCCGACGAAACCGCAAAGAAGTGGGAAGCCGAATTGAACAATGACGAGTTGCCGTCATTCAAGAAATTATGCTCGTTCTTATCTCAAACCGCAATACGCGCATCGAAACGGGAATTACCGGAGGCTACGAGCGAGGAACGTGCATCGCGAAGGGATTCATTTCCTCATAAAAAACCAAGGTGTCAGAATTCAGGCGCGCATGCTTTGGTTACTAACACCCAACAATGTGTCGTCTGTAAAAGGCCACATCAATTATATCAATGCCAGGAATTCCTAAAAATGAATATTCCACATAGAATCAATGTAGTAAAAAGGGCCTCTCTTTGCTTGAACTGCTTACGTAAGCACCCGGGACTATGCATGAGATCGTGTTGTAGGACGTGTAATAAGCGACACAATACATTACTGCACTTGTCTTCGAAGTCAGATGAGTCAACGGTTGCACCGGAAGCAACAGAAAAACCGGAATCTGAGAAATCGACAGCATGACTAGGCGAAAGGCACACGGTTTTATCCGCGATGTCTCGATCACCCTTAATACAGCAATTGATGATAACAGCCATGGTCGAAGCGCGTGACCATCAGGGGAGATGGAAAAGGTGCAGGACGCTCTTGGACACATGCGCGACGGCTAACTTTGTTAATATAGAATTCGCGGAAGGTTTACGACTCCCCATGAAACCGTGTAAGATTCCAATCAGTACCATGAGTTCAACAGCGGGCTCATCAAGCCATCTTGTACAAATTAATTTTAAGTCAATTTATTCGGAATATCAGAGAACGCTGACATTCTTAACGGTTCCGTGTGTTTCGGATTTAGTCCCTAAAGAAACATTTTCGCGAAAGGACGCAAATATTCCGTCGCATTTGAAACTGGCGGACCCGGAATTTCATAAACCAAGGCCGGTTGATATGTTAATAGGCGCGGGAACTACCCTATCGATGTTCTCAATAGGCCAGATAAATTTGTCAAAAGACAATGACGATCTAATAATACAAAAAACACGATTAGGATGGGTAGTAGCAGGAGGAACATTAGAAATTCCGTCGGCATTGAAAGCGGCATGTCACGAGACAACTCTATCGGCGCAAATGAATAAATTTTGGCATATCGAAGAACTTGAGTCTGACGATTCCTTAGACGTTAACAACAACAACTGCGAAGTTCATTTTCAGCAAACTACTGAGCGATTAGTAAGCGGTCGTTATATGCTCAAGTTGCCATTTAAAACCGAAAAATCGAAATTAGGGGAATCTCGAACGAGGGCAATACGTCGCTTGCACGCTTTAGAAAGGAAATTGGAAAGGGTGAGGCACTTGAGAAAGAATATCAAAGGGTACTTTCCGAATATATAGAATTAGGACACATGACACAAGTATTCGATTTGAAGGATGATGGCTATTACTTGCCTCATCATGCGGTAATAAAAAATAATAGTGCAACAACAAAGGTTCGAGTCGTCTTTGATGCATCGGCAAAATCAAGCAACGGGCAATCGCTAAATGACGTATTAATGATTGGTCCAACTATCCAAGACACGCTAGTCAAACATTTATTACGATTTCGAGTTCACCGATACGTGATTACGGCGGACGTAGAAAAAATGTATCGACAGATCCGGATCCATCCCGAACATCGGAAATATCAGCGGATAGTTTGGCGGATAGATAAGGAAATTAAAACGTTTGAATTAAATACAGTTACATTCGGTGTGGCTTCAGCCCCGTTCATGGCAATACGAACTTTGCAACAACTCGCGGACGATGAATCGTCAAATTTTCCGAGAGCCGCAAGCATCCTGAAACGCGATCTTTACGTGGACGATCTGTTAACGGGTACCGATAATGGTGACGAGATCGGAATTATCAAAGACGAAGTCACGGACTTATTAAAAACCGGAGGTTTCCATATCAGAAAATGGGCATCAAATTATCCGAAAGCCTTTGATACGGAACACGAGGCCGACAATGCCACTGAATTTTTATTGGATAAAAATTCTTTACATAACACACTGGGCATTATTTGGAATATGGAATCCGATCAGTTATGTTTCAAGGTAAACCCTATTCCATTAACCAACAAATTTACAAAACGCAATGTCTTATCTTCAATTGCGAAGATATACGATCCATTAGGTCTGTTAGGACCTATCATACTTTATGCAAAGAGCATAATGCAAAAACTTTGGAAGGACAAACTCGCATGGGATGAATCAATTCCGCATGATATACACACAGAGTGGTCAAATTTCGCTCAACAATTAAATGAAGTAAATGAATGTTCCGTGAATAGACGACTTATCATTGACGATCCTATAGAGATCCAATTACACGGTTTCTGCGACGCGAGTCGAATCGGGTATGGGGCGTGTTTCTACGTCCGATCAATGAACAAGGATAGAAAGATTTATTGTAATTTGCTAGGCGCGAAATCGCGAGTATCGCCACTTAAGGAAATAACAACTCCACGTGCGGAACTCTGCGGCACGGTCCTTTTGACAAGGCTCTATCGTGAGATAACTCAGGCATTAAATTTGACATTTGATTCGGTGCATTTTTGGTGTGATTCAACAATAGTCTTAGCTTGGCTTCGAACACCACCTGAAAATTTAAAGATTTTTGTTTCCAATCGAGTCAAGGAAGTTAGAAGAATTACGACAAATGATAATTGGCATTATGTGCCTTCGGAATTAAACCCGGCGGATGCATTGTCCCGTGGACAATTGCCATATAATTTCATACATAAAAACAACGAGTGGTTTACAGGTCCCTCCTTTTTATGGGAGCAGGTGTCTTCCTGGCCACATCAACAACACACGACCAAAGGGTTGATTCCGGAGTTGCGATCCGCGATATGTTTTGTAACAAGGGAACAGGATCGAGGGATTTTCCAAAGATTCTCTAGTTATACTAAAATGCTAAGAGTTGTTTCACGATGTTTCCGATGGCGAAGTCGAGTAAGGGGCGCGTTATCCATAAATGAAATCGAAGTGACGGAAACTCGAATACTAAGACTAATTCAGGAAGAGCAATTTTTTGACGTGATAAGGCAAATAAACAAAACCGGTGAATGCACAAAACCTAGTTTCTCCGCGTTAAGTCCATTCATCGATGAATCTGAATTAATAAGAGTAGGAGGTCGGTTAAAGAACGCATCTATTTCCTATGATGGGAAACATCCGATTTTATTACCGTCGCGTCATCCCGTTACGGATCTAATTATTCGAAAAATACACTTTGAAAATTGTCACGCGGGTATTCAAACAACGCTAGCAACGTTGCGGCAGCGGTATTGGATCTGTGACGGGAAAAATCAGGTTCGTAGGATAGTCCGTCAATGCACTATATGCCATAAATTTAACGCCAAAGTCGTGAAATATAAAATGGCTGATCTGCCAGCTAGCCGTGTAAAGGATGCTCAACCTTTTTTAATATCCGGAATAGATTTTTGCGGTCCGTTTCTGATTAAGGAAAAGAAATTTAGAAATCGAAATAAAATAAAGGTTTATGGATGCATTTTTATTTGCATGGTGACTCGTGCAGTTCACATAGAAAGTGTCAGCGATTTGACCACTCAAGCCTTCTTAGCTGCATTGCGCAGATTTATCGCACGGCGAGGAAGGCCAAACGAAATCTATACCGACAACGGTACCAACTTCGTAGGCGCTCGAAACGAGTTGCGCGAAGTGTACAATTTATTACAAACCACACAAAGCAAAACCGATATAGCGAATTTCGCTTTAGACGAAAAAATCAAATGGCATTTCACCCCACCCCTGAGTCCACATTTTGGGGGCTCATGGGAGGCTGCTGTTAAAACGTTTAAACATCATTTAAAGCGAGTGGTCGGCAATCAAGTGTTCACGTATGAGGAATTCAACACCTTAGTGATCGAGATTGAGGCTGTATTGAATTCTCGACCACTTTGCTCACTATCAACGGACCCGAATGACCCAAGTCCGTTAACGCCGGCCCATTTTTTCTTTGGAAGACCTATGAATGCTCTTCCGGAGACTGATAAGACAATTGTTTTACCGAACAGATTGTCAGCATGGCGATTAATTATCCAAGCGCGACAACATTTCTGGAAGAGATGGTACTTAGAGTACTTAACAGAACTTCAAAGACGGCAAAAATGGACTACATCAGCGGACAACCTAGAAGTGGGAGCAGTGGTGTTAATCAAGGACAAAGGACTTCCATGCTTTCAATGGGCATTAGGGCGAATCATCCAAGTTCATCCAGGAAGTGATGGTGTCGTTCGGACAGCTACCGTAAAGACAGCCAATACAACGTTAAAACGATGCGTCAAATTATTATGTCCATTACCCAGTGGCGACGATATGAAGTGAATTCGAGCGGCTTGATCATCCGTGATCAACGCGGGGGAGTATGTTCCGTGGAACTGCGTTCCGTCGGGCCTATTTTTAATAATCGTTTGATGTTCTTTATGTTCTTTGTATTCTTTATGTTAGCGGCTAATTGTGAACAATCGTAGTAGTTATCTTTGAAAGTCAGCCGCCAAACTTATCAAAAAGGCGTACCGCCGACCATTGTATAAATTAGGAGGTTCTCTCCATGGTCCGTCGCGAGGAACTTTAAGAGATCGCGAATATCTCTTAGGGCTTAATCTGTTAGTTGATAGACAGTAAATCACTTAGTCAGTGAAATATCAAATCGAAGTATAATTCGGACAATATTATAAAACAATCGACCATTATAAGTGAAATTTGTAATTCGCGAGAGGTGGTTTTTATGCCGAAAGGCTTTTCCACCTATGAGCAATAAAGGACATCCACTAAGCTCAAATTATAGTGTTTGAATTTTATTCCCTAACATTGAAATCTTCGTCGAGCATCCGACGTATGGACCTCGGCGCATTGTTGCGGTGCAACATCAGAGATTAGATCCCTCTGCAGGACTTACCTGGACGTATGAAGACGCAAAAGACTTGGCCAGCAGCGATATTTACTCCCAAGGGGATATAGAGAAGTTAAGGGAACATCTATTTTTTCTAAATCAAAAAACTGCAATATTACACAACATGGTAAGAACGGCAAGCGGCATAGATAGACCAGATGGCAGTTTCAAAGTACACAATCTGTTCGACAAAGAAACTTTAAAGAATATAGAAGAATCAGCGAGCAGAAGGTTCTGGAATGGATTTCTAAAATTTGGAGAAGCCAGCTCAGCTGTCTTCGCTATACTAGTGATACTCGGAACCATAAAATATATCTTGCATTCTCTCAGTCATGTTTGTTGCCATTTGGGGAGCCTGCACCATTTATGTTAATAACCTGCAGAAAAACCACCGACGTCGAAGATCCGGGCGAAGGACATTACGAGATCATGGACTGATAACATCCACCATCCCAGACAGCATGACACCAACCCAGACCATGCAACATCTGCCCTGACCAAATTACTGTGTAACTTGGTCTCCTAACGGAATGAGGGGATGTTTGTCCCGATCCCCGAGAGAGCGTACCCTTTCACTATCTTGTAAATAAATTGCGACTTTAGGTTAAAAAAAAAATTATAACATAATACAGTAAAATTTACTATTAGTCTACTAGATCGACGTAACAACGTATCCCAAGGACTTACAAAAATTACACAAGGACAAATCATATCCCTTACACTATGTAGAGCTTATAACTCAAATCACCTTTGTTTCGAATAAATAAATTTAAAATTCTTTCAAACTCCCGTCGTAGCATATTGAGTCCGCTAAAAACACCCTTGTGGAATTTTTGGAAAAATGTCCTGGTTTGTCGAAAAGATCGTTACTACATCCCGAGATTGGTGGTCAGTGAACCAGAAACAATGTGCGAGGATTGCTACGAGTGCTTGGAGCTAGAAGCCAGGAAGACGGCCATAAGGGAGCAAACACACTTGTTCGAGGTCCGTGACCTCGGGCATTGAATGAAGATAGGCGCAGATTCGGCACGACGCCGCGGCCGTCATCGACGGCATAGCGCCGCCGAAAAATAATTAAGCCCTGTTTAATTAGGGAGAGATTGGTCGCTAAGGCTAACATTAGCCTTCTCTCATTGCACCCTTGTTAACGATAGCGTACAGTCGATAGCGATAGTCTTGCAATAATTCTCTTTGTTCTTTGCGTTAAGAGTATCTTCAGTTATTGCGCGACGATAGGCGATCTCTGTCCTTCAGGATTCTTGTGATTTATTCTTGTGATTTAATCTCTTTGTGAGCCCTGGAAGTGGCTACGTGCCCTGAGGTGGAGTGTGGCTTCTGCATCAAACCTTTCCTGATCAATAAATCTAATTTTTTATTTCCCAATCAATTGTTGCTTCAATCTTTCCCTTCCCATCTTGTCAATCGAACTCACGCATTTGGTGTGCACAAGAACTGCACGAACAACACTATATAGCTTGCTGGAAGGATATCCCCGAGGAACTACGCTGCGTCGTCTGTTGGACTCCTCTGGGAGAGATCCGGTACGGCAATTCCTGCCAGGCCTGCAAGCGGACGTTCCTAACACTCGGCAATAACCTCAAATCTTTAACTGTTAATAACCCTTTTATTATTCATTTTCGAAAAAAAATGGTTCAGGACATTTTGATTCAGAATGGTCAAATTTATAAGGAATTAAAATATGGTATATTTTGTAAAATCACCCTGTACACTGTAGTTTATAAAAGCAGACAAAGTTCGCAAGTAGTTGCGAACAACTCCAGGTTAAGAATAATTGAGAATAGAAAAAAAAATGCGTTGCTAAAATTCAATATGAGAAATCTCCTCTATCAAACTTACTTTAAAGTGAGATGATCCTCCCATTTGGTTGGCTAAGATAATGTTAAATTGCACAATTACTTTCTTATCTATTTTTAAATATATAAATACTTTCTCAACGTTAGAGAAAAATTATAAAATTTGTAAAATCTAGTTCTAATTTTTAAATTTTAAAATTTTAGTAAAATTTAATTTTTTAAATAAAGTATTATTTATTTAGATCTTTCTATCATACGCGTAATATCTTTTTTCTCATGATATAATGCAATAAAAAGTTGAAATAAATGAAATTAAAACTTAATCACACACAGAATAAAAAGTTTTGTAATACTAGTATAAAATATCTTTTATAACTTTTGAAGGGTAATTAAGGTATAATGGAAATTAAAAAATGTCTTAACCGTTTGAGTGCCACGTGTCTTTGCTGTTTTCCCGTCCAAAAGTGCCAAGCGGCGCTATATCGCTTGTCTTATTCCCTCCAAGAATGCCAAGGAGCGCTATTAAAACTATATATATATTTTTATTTATATTATTATAAATATTAATATTATTATATTAATATTTTAAACTATTAATATATATAAAATATATATTTTTTATATATATTTATATATATATAAAAACCGAGCGTGTCGCGGTTATCGATTTCGCAGCCTAGAGCGCTGGCACTGTTCGAGAGACAAAGGAGAAGCGCAAAATCGCTCCGTGGCACTCAAACGGTTAATATATTCATAGGATTAATAAAATTCAAAACTCATGATATAATGTAGCACATACATTTATTTATTATACGTAGATTGTTCATAGCTTATTATTCCTCTACTCTTGATAGCAACAGCAAATATACTATAGTTTGGTCAGATTAACAAACGCTTTCACCAATCTACCGCCGATGTGTTATTCACGTTCTTGCACCGGATATCGAACATGAACAACTGAGCCCATACATCTTTGGCAGATTAGGAAGGAGGCCAATCAATTATCCGGACATGATGGTCTCCCATCAAATATAGGTGTTAGTTGTTTAATTTTCGATAATAATTTTAATAATTCAAGACATCCAAGAGAGGTCTACGGGTTTAATTATCTAAGTGCAGAGCGCGTACTAATATAAGCGCTTCGGTAACATAAACTAATGCTCTGTATGTCATAATATCCTTTGATTATTTTCCTTAATTATATATCAAAGGCATGAACTCTTTTAACTCAATCTGAACTCTTGCAGTACCAAGCGTCGCAACACAGTTCAAGTGAGTCCTTTTCGCAAGGGATACTATTGACGTGACATACAGTGTTCGACGCAATGCACTAAAATCTTTAACGGCGATCGACCATGGCTCTTAGATCAAACATAGTCTGCCTTATTTGCTACATTTATAATATTATGTACAACTGTTTGGCACCGAAATCGTCTTTCGAATTGAATGATGCCAACGAAAGTCCAATATGAACAATTCACATTTAAACAGACATTGCATCGACGCCAAAAGACAAATGTGTCCCGTCAGTGCTCGATCCATGGTTGACTCACGATGCCTGTGATGCAGAATCCCCTTGGAATCATTTTTATCATTATTATTATTAAGTCGAATTCGTGCTTTAATAATTAGCTTACGTTGGAGACTGTGCTACGTTGAGAAACGCGTTCCTTGATCTTTATCACGTATTTTGCCATGCAAATGTACCGTGCTGAATATTATTCGATGATACCAGGCATTTTCACATAAAGAAACAATTGGCTTATATCAATTTTACGTTTGATAAAAAAAATTAGTTTCTTATGCTCAGCTATTGATAAATTTCACATTATACTTTCCTTGGGAAAGTAAAGAATCATTTGACTATTTGCTCTTGTTTTGTGGCGTAATCAGTTTGTTTGTACTAAGCACTATACCATCGTACCAAGAATGCTCATGTTATAAGAACTTTGGCATCACTCCTGCATAATATACACTCTAATCATGCACGCGCCCTCCTTTGTTTATTTTTGAACAATAATACCGTTGTTGAAGTATTAGTATGGAGATTATCGTTAGCCGGGTAATTTCAACTTACAATTCACCAAAATAAAATTAATAAATCTAAAAAATAAGTTAATAAAATTAAATCAATTAAAAATGATGTATAAATTATCACTGAATGGTAGTGTTTCCTAATGTACTCTTATTGGCACTTATTAATGGCCGCATTAATTTAAAAAGATGTTATGAAGAACCATATTGATGATGGGGATAGGCGAATTGTTATTTTATTTATCAAATAACTATTGGTTAAAAGTCTTTGAATAAATTGATCAAATTGATGAATTAGAGAGAATGAAAGGAAAAACTTCGAATACTTTTTCAGTTTTATCATTCAATTAACAAAGAAAATTCCTCTCCCCATCGTCCAATGCTTAGTAACCAATGTGCACTAAAAACTACAATCGGCGCTAAGGATTCAGCTCACTCGATAATTTTGGAAATGACTGTTCCTTTAAGTGCTCCTCATGTAAAAGTAATGCATCACCTTATGGATGATAGTACATTTCACCGAACCACACTAAATATAATGCTTAATAACACATTTTCTTAACGACACAATAAATTATCATTGAACAAGAAAACTTTTTTACTTTATCAAACTTTTTTTTCAAATTTCATAATTCAACATCTTCAACATTATTAATACCACCTCGATAAGTATTAAAAAGAGTGATAAATTATGTATGAACATTACTTGAAAACTTTAGCACATTGATTAAATATATATGAATCATTGCGTTCTACCACATTATAGTGGAATGTGTAGTATGATGATTATGCTTGAAGGAAATCTTATTAATACCCGAGATTTTAGTAGGATTTGCTTTAGAAAATTGCCATATCGCCTCAGACAAATTTTTATAACATTATTTCAAAGAATTACATATTCACATATTAGTATCATGGTATCGTTGAGACGAATTGACAAAATTCTTCGCCTTCGACACGGTCCTATTGAAGTATATATGAAATGAAATTAACATATAATTCTAGAAAAACTCTGACTGCGACTGGTTATTCAGAAACTCCAGACTGCCCATCAGTCAGATTTACAATAATTATTACAACTCAAAAAACTTTAATACTAATGTGCATGTATATATATATGTATGTACATATAAATTTATTTATATATATACATACACACACACACATACACAATTCATCAATATTTCATGTAATATATTAATAATAACTGCTTTTAATTTTATATCACGGCATATAATCTATATTGTGATAATGCTGTAGTTTGGTAAAATACCATACGAAAGGTAATCACATTACATTTTACTTTACTGACTGAACTAATATATGAGCTATCAACGTAAATGCAAGAGAGCATTCTAAACAAGAAATTTCTGATTTTCCTCAATACTGTTTAAAAGTGTAGTAAGATCATGGCTTCGATGATTTACATATCATAAATTTACTAAAAAAAATGATTTAATAATCTAAGGAGAGTGCTATGATTATTAACATTTAAAAATGAGATCTACTTCAATTCTAATAACATATGAATGGGCATTAAATATCGCCGGCATGTTATACGATTGTTTAATGGAAAATATTATCTACTCTTCTGTTTTCCTCGAGTGTACATTGCGTTGTGTTAAGTATTTATTTAAATTAAGCTTCTTACAGGGCATAATCGCCATTGAACGATTTCAAGGCCGATTTCTATCTTTTCTATATAAGTATGTATTTTGACCATGAGCCTACGCGAATATATTTCATTTGACCGTCCATCTAAACGCTCTCGTCATGAGAATGATCGCAACCCATCCTCTTAGCACGCAACGAATGTTCACTCAGAAGATTTCGGAATCCGGATCGTTCGATGGTGCAGCCTGAAGCGCCATCTGCATGCTAGGTTCCGTATTTCGCCGCTTCATTTTACCCTTCGTCTTCTTCAGCATCGTGGCCTAGGAAGGGATCAAGGAGGATAAGGGGAGCGCACAAAGGAGCAATTGATAAAAGTCAATGCCAATATATCACGTAAAAAACATTTCGCTCGCAACACCAGAATTAAAAATGTAACCAAATTCATAGAAAATTCATGAAAGAAGAAGGGAAATTATCATTATCATTATCATTAACATTATTATTATTAATATTATTATCATTATTGTAATTATTATCATTATTATATAAAGCAAATAACACTATTTAAGAAGGATGCCTGACTATAGTCCATGTATCACGATAAGCTCGATACTGCGTCGGATTCAGAGATTAACAAGACGACACGATAGAGATAGAAGATAAAGTGTGTCAAGAGAAAACCAATGAAAGATTATAGAATAAAGGGCAAAGAGATTAGTAGAAAAAGAGGCAATGAGGAATGGAAGAGGTTTTACATGCGTTGAGGAACAACCGGAGATTAATTGTATAGGAAGCCTACTTCAATGCATGGAATCACTCCGAAACTCCCCTTCTGCGCTCTCGCATATTGCACATCAAGGAGTCTAGGCAGAGATCACACACACACCGTTATTTAAAAATCATTTTCAATGATTAGATGCAAGATGCGGTATTGTTGATTTACTCGTCTGTGCTCTTGCCCCCCTCCCCATTAGCAGGTAGTATCGACGGTTCTGTATTCCGACGCTTGATCTTATTTTTCTTCAGCATGGTAGCCTGAAGTGAACAAAGGAACACGGACATATTAGTAGAGTGCGACTGAGGAAGGAATACATGCGCTGATGGACATCGGTAGTCAGGTTATGCTTTCGTGGAAATTTGTCAAGCATCACAATATAAAACAAAACAACTATCGATTGCTACAACCACATTTTATCGAGAGTTTACGTGCTACTCATCATGTATGCCTACATAGACATCGATCCCATTTCTCAGCTCATTGTGAAATAGTATGAGATACTTTTCATGTATATAAAATACTTTTTCCCATTAACAAGTATTCTTATTAAATAAACATATATTCTAGTTATTATAATGTCATAAATTGTTAAAGAGTTCAAAATGATAAATCACTTATTACTTACGTTTATTAAATAAGTTTCTTATTTTTAGTTTTCACAAGTTTATCGTTAAATTTAACGGTAATTTATGATACATTTATATTGCGCTCATACTAAGATTTCACTTGATTTGATATAAGGGAATTACGTGAAAAAATTCAATGATTACCTTCAAAGCTGATTTTAAGACAACGACATCTCCAGGACTCTGAACCCATGGCTCTCCATCAACTTGTACTGGTATATCAGAATGTAAATGGATTTTGATGTGACCTCCCTAAAAATCATATGATTATATTATAATATTTATTTTGTTATACATTTATATATATTTAATTAAAATGCAAATGCATCTAACCAATATTCAATAATGACCGTTAAAGTTATGTTACCTGCATATTTTGATTAGCACTAATATCTTTCTTTCTCTTTACCTTTTATACTTTTCTTTTTGTAGCTTTTCACTCAACAAAAACCTTATTGCAATAATTACACATTCTTTATTCCGGTTTCCAAAATGAATGTTTTTTAAAATTAATATTATTATTTATTTACTGTGTTGCGTGTATTTGTTTTAATTATACAAGGTGTAGCATTGACATATTTCATAAATTTAAGGAGTTGTACAGAGAGTAATTCTAAAACGATTTTTCATTTACCACTTTTAGATCCGAGGCTTAATTTTCAAGATATTCAACGATAAATGTACTATTAGTTAGATAGAGACAGTCAATTGGTTGAAGTGAGATAATGTCACTCTGTCTCACTTTAACTATTTATCTGTCTCTGTCTAACTAATAGTACCTTTATAGTTGAATATCTTGAAAATTGAGCCTCGGATCAAAAAGTGGTAAATGAAAAATCGTTTTAAAATTACTCTCTCTACAACTCCTTAAATTTATGGAATATGTTAATGTTACACCCTGTACAGGGTGTTTCTAAGACAATCCTTTACACCCTTTGGACATGAGGATAAGCTAAATCGAAAAATTTTGTAGAATTTTTACCAAAAATGCATAATTACGGAATTAATGCAAATTAAAAATTAAAGGTATAGGCTAATCTCGAGGCTCATTTAAGCTGTGGTGTCATGCTTTTTTTAAATATGGGCAGTAAGTAGACGTGGTTTTTCACCTCTTTCTCTCCCACTCCTTATAGCCTACTGGGAATATAAGTGTTCCGCAGTACTTTTCATCGCTCTTTGATAATTTTATTCGGTAGTGACTCGAGCGTAAGTAACTTAACCACAAATTTTAATTTTCCAAAATTACTTTTTCTTATCAGATTGTCACACACATACATGAGAGTATTATTGAGAATCTTCTGATGAAAATAAGATCAAGCTGAATATAATAGGATAATTTTTAGCTGTTTATCACTACAAGTTAAGGATTAAACAAAAAAACTTATCACGCAAGTGTTTGACCAAAATTTATTCTGTCATAGTCGTGTTTGGTCTCATTTTCATCAGGTAAATCTCATTAATACTCTGATAACTCTTATTAACGCTCTTAATTAATTCATACTCTTATTAAAACCCTTATAACAATGTGATGAGAAAAAGAGGAATTTCAGAGAATTAAAATTTGTGGCTAAGTCATTGATGCTTAACCCTTTTAGTGCCGGAGACCGATATATCGGCTCTTGCTGCACTGGCGATAAGTGCCAGAGCCGATATATCGGCCCCCGCCTTGTAGCGTTTTACCATTCACATTGCGGGAGAACTCTATCTCAAAATAAATTTGTAATACGTTATAAATGATCTAATTTCATTACGAGAAAATTAAAAAAAATAGTTTTTCGTTTTAACTCTTTGTGGACGACGATTTTTTTCTATCGCTTGAAGTTACCGAAATCTAACATAAACACCGATGGTAGTCGCTCAGGCGACATCCGACCTGCGGCGAAATCGCTTTTGCGTTGGGCCCTTATCAGACCTTGTCGAAATGTAAAGTATATACTTCATAATAATTGGTCCATATAAAATTATGATGAAAAGATGACTTTTTGTATGTGCAAATACGTTTTGTAAGAGAGAACTCAACTTTTACTTTTTTTATTAGCATTTATACCTTTGTTATTTATATAATTTTAAATGAGCAGAGAAAAACTAGTGTCATAATTTTGTTCTCTATTTCATCCTTATTATACTGCTTTTCGAATCATGTAAATATTGTTTCTCGTTTGGTTTTTAAGAGCATTTTCCCAAATCCTAGTAAAACTGTGAAATTCGGCCGGTTATTCTCGCACAGGCACCTTTTTTTCGCCCGGCACTAAAAGGGTTAAGAAACTACCTAAGATAATGTAAATTCCTGACGTTATTCTAATATCCTTTCCTCCCTTGATATTTTTCGCTTTGAAATTTTATTTTTAATACTTTACCGACCGCTAGCGTTTCAACAGCATACGTACACTGACCGGCAATGATGCAGTACAAACCATAGTCTATGGCTGACTTCGAGTATAGCTGAAAAAGAAGAAGGCATATCTTCCTTCTCACTCGCACATGACGTCATATATCCCAAATCAGGGTAAAGGCGGAGAAGTTTCAGGGGAATAGAGAGAGGCGGAGAGTATCGCGAGAACATAGGCGATACCTCCCCTTATCAGACTATCTCTCTTAGATCAGCGCTGACATTTCTTTGCTTTTTTCCTCCAATACCCCTCTATTGAAAGACGGGGCTAAAGGGGAAAATTGGTGGGAGGTGTTTTGGATTCTATCCTTGTTTTTTGCTATTAAAAAGACAAGGATGCTTTTGAGGGGAAATTCTGATTTTCGGACAAAATTGGCGTCACTATCGTTGTCCTTGTCTGACAACCGCTCAGGCATACTTTCATCTCTATCCTTTCTGGCTAGAGGGGAATGCGGAGAAGTATTGCGGGAACATAGGCAATATCTCGATTCTATTTCTTATCGACTTATACTCTTAGATTACTGTTGATTTTATAAATTATTTATTATTATATTAAGAAAAATTATAATTAAAATGAATTAATGTAATAAATGATAATAATTTTTATTTTTAAAAATTATAATAAATTATAATTAATTTAATGTATATTTAAATGTAATATTTAATTCCATTAAATATTATTAGATCATCCAATTTATTGTCTATTATTTAATTCTTAATTTCTATATATATTTATTTAATTTAGTTTTTGTATATAATGAAACAATAATATTTAATAAATGATTTAATTAATTATAAAAGTAGTTCTGTTTACTTGTAACGCAACCGAACATATCCGAAAATTAACGAAGAGAGTCGAACATTAACGAAGATAGGCGTAAACTAACGAAAAGAGCCGCTTCGGAATAAGAGAAAATTTAAAAATTGGATTATAAGTGATCAGAACTACTTTTGTAATTAATTAACTTATTTACTAAATATTATTGTTCCATTATGTACAAAAACTAAATTTAATAAATATATATAGAAATTAAGAATTAAATAATAGACAATAAATTGGATAATTAAATATGACACTTAAATATATATTAAATTATAATTTATTAAAATTTTTAAAAATAAAAATTATTAACATTTATTACATTAATTCATTTTAATTATAATTTTTCTTAATATAATAATAAATAATTTATAAAATCAACAGTAATCTAAGAGTATAAGTCGATAAGAAATAGAATCGAGATATTGCCTATTTCCCGCAATACTTCTCCGCATTACCCTCTAGCCAGAAAGGATAGAGATGAAAGCATGCCTGAGCAGTTGTCAGACAAGGACAACAATAGTGACGCCAATTTTGTCCGAAAATCAGAATTTCCCCTCAAAAGCATCCTTGTCTTTTTAATAGCAAAAAACAAGGATAGAATCCAAAACACCTCCCGCCAATTTTCCCCTTTAGCCCCGTCTTTCAATCGAGGGGTATTGGAAGAAAAAGGCAAAGAGATATTAGCGCTGATCTAAGAGAGATAGTCTGATAAGGGGAGGTATCGCCTATGTCTCGCAAATACTCGTCGCCTGTCTCTATACTCTTAACACTTCTCCGCATTCCCCGCTAGCCAGAAAGGATAGAGATGAAAGAATGCCTGAGCGGTTGCCAGACAAGGACGACAATAGTGACGCCAATTTTGTCCGAAAATCGGAATTTCCCATCAAAAGCATCCTTGTCTTTTTAATAGCAAAAAACAAGGATAGAATCCAAAACACCTCCCGCCAATTTTCCCCTTTAGCCCCGTCTTTCAATCGAGGGGTATTGGAGGAAAAAGGCAAAGTGATATTAGCACTGGCGGGGGCAAAGGAGAACGTGGTGGGAAGTGTTTCGATTCCTCATTCTCGTCTTACGCACGCAAAATAATAAGGATAGCTTTATATGGGACGAAAAATCTGCGGACAAAACCAGAGTCCCTATCAGCGTCTTTGTCTAGCGGCCGCTTTATAGCATGTCTTCCAAAGTATTAAACTATCCTTATCTCACGAGGAGAAGGCGGCGCTTAGCCCTCTCCACTTGGCATATTAATCCGTCTTTTTCTAATGAATGCAACTGATTGTTTTTCTTTTTCTATCCCTCACTTTCTGACTGGCGGGGGCAAAGGAAAATGTGGTGGGAGGTTTTTCGATTCCTCATCCTCGTCTTGTGCACGCTAAATGATAAGGATAGCTTTATATAGGACGAAAAATCTGCGGACAAAACTAGATTCCCTATCGGCATCCTTGTTTAGCAGCCGCTTTAGTATACTCTCTAACTTATTAAACTTACCTTTTCTATCTAAGAAGCGCGCGCAACGCTAGGCCGCTCTTTGACGTTTCCACTTATGTGTCGCACTCTCACCTGTCTTTTCTACTTAATGTTATAGGAATGATCTTTTTTCAGGGAAAATAAATTATTACTATAATAATTTTATAATTTATATTTATTCAAATATTTTTAGAGGCAGAGGCAGTTCCTTGTATAATAAATATAGGGTTCTTAAAAGAACCGATTCCTTTACATACTTTTTTTACATCTTTTTCTTTTCTTTATATCTCAAATATTTCTCATTATTAATAAAAATAAATTTTTACAGGTTCGGTTCTTTTCAGAACCACACAACTTAATTAAAAAGAAAATATGTAAAGAAATCGGTTCTTTTAAGAACCCTATATTTATTATACAAGGAACTGCCTCTGCCTCTAAAAATATTTGAATAAATATAAATTATAAAATTATTATAGTAATAATTTATTTTCCCTGAAAAAAGATCATTCCTATAACATTAAGTAGAAAAGACAGGTGAGAGTGCGACATATAAGTTGGAAGCGTCAAAGAGCGGCCTAGCGTTGTGCGCGCTTCTTAGATAGAAAAGGTAAGTTTAATAAGTTAGAGAGTATGCTAAAGCGGCTGCCAAACAAGGACGCCGTTAGGGACTCTAGTTTTGTCTGTAGATTTTTCGTCCCATATAAAGCTATCCTTATTATTTAGCGTGCGTAAGATGAGGATGAGGAATCGAAACACCTCCCACCACGTTCTCCTTTGCCCCCGCCAGTCAACCTATAGGCATAATATAATATATTGCCATATACTGGCCTATATTTTATACATACACATTGACATCGCGCTTCTCCTGCCACCCTACCAACAAGCATTTTGACGTCACGTGCAAGAGAGAGCGAAAATTGTCCAGCCTGGTTTATACTATTCTGTATGCCTAACAGGGACTGATTCATTGCCGGTCAGTATACGTCCGACCGTATTGCCCAAACGATACAGGAAAGTGGGAAGTTACAAAGCAAAGTAACGCAACTAACGCCACTGAACAACATACCTCGATACAAAAAATAAAAAATAATCAGTCGATAAGCGTTGGCAAAAAAAAGCCGGTTAATGAGCTACCGGTAAGCGTTGACGACGAAAAGCCGATTAATCGGCTACCGGTCGGTAATGTGTTAAGATATTCAGTGATAAAGATGTTACCTCACTTTAAGTATTAGAGTGTCTCTGCCTAACTAATAGCATCTTTATCATTGAATACAGGGTTGCTGAGAGTAAACTGAGTCAAAAAGTCCAATATCATTTTTTAATCTAGAGCTTAGTTTTCGAGATATTCAATGATAAAGGTACCATTAATTAGACAAAGACAGACAAATAGTTGAAGTGAGATAGCATTTCTCTATCTCAAATAATAGTCAATTATGAATAGTTTTTACTTAAACTAATATTCCATTTAATTATTATATTATTTATATTTTACAATTTTCTTTTCAATACCCTATATGTTAAATTTTATAAAAATAGGAGCTCACGACTTTTCCTAGTAAATAACTTCTTTAGTTTTGATAAACGAAAGATAAATTTAATAATATGAATTCATTTATAAAATTTATAACAAGATCATTTATTCTTAATTATAAATATTTCATGTATCTTTTATGAAGAGTATATTTGAAGATAAAATGTATTAATTTAGTTAAAATAAAATTTTATGCTTGTGTAATAAATATATAATTTACAAGAAACATAATATATAATTGATATTTCTTGGTTTCCAGACGGACACCGCGTTCGAAATTAATATATAATTGTCGACGTTTCACAAACATGTCAGCTTGCTTCCTTAAAGCTACAGTGATCCTGATTAATCATAGCCCTGAGGAAGCAAGCTGGAATGTTTGTGAAACGTCGACAATTATATAATAATTCCGAACCCGGTGTCCATCCGGAAACCAAGAAATATTATGATTATGACCGCGAAAGCATAAAAACTAAGAATATATAATTAATTTAATTATTGTTGTGAATTCAAAAATATTATTTATGTTTATGATATTCTAAATTTTAAATACTATTATACGTCATATATTGTTCAAAAACTTACTTGTGCTATTCGCATAGCAGTACGAAGACCGGATTGAATTTGCCCTAGATGAACAACTCCAGTAACTCCAACAACTTCTAACATTCCATCCCAATGGTTAGGTTTATTAAACTGATCTTCTTTGTCGGGACCCCAAGGATTAGCACCTGATCCCCAACTGATTCATATGTAAGTATGTTAATTTTAATTTAAATTTTCAAGTAATTTTTTTTAATACTTTAAAATGAAAAAAATATTTACCTCAAAATATTAAGAATGATTATTCCTTCAACTTGTGGCAATTTAACTAATTTTCCATCTACTTCTAGTCGTATTTCTCTATGCAAATCTTTACATAGAGTACGACCAACCATTTTTCTTAAACCCATTTTAACATATTCTCCTTTATTGCGTAGTCTGCTATTAAATTTATTTGGGTTTTCTTCTCTTGCATTATGAAAGTCTAAACATAAGTCTGCATCAATTCCAATTCCAAAGTAATTATTCATGACGAATATTTGTGTATTGTCTTCACTTGTAGTCACTAATGAATAAAAAAAACCTTTTAACAATATATTATTAATGGAATTGTAGAAATTATAATAAATATATGTTGATTAACCTGCTGCTTGATCTTCTTTTTCTTCTGGATGAAAGACTACTGTCCATCTGTCTAATCTTATTTCCTCGGCATCAATTACATCTCGTAATAAATTTAGTGGATCTTCATCTCCGGTATATCCTGAACCCCAACGTAATACTCGTGCAAGATCGTTACCAGTTCCAAGAGGAACAATAGCACAGGCAGGTGAAGAACATTCACTATCCTGACCCACGTTATCCAAACATTGTAAAACCCATCCTATAGTACCATCACCGCCACAGACTAAGATTTTATAATGTTTAATATGACGAAAAACGTAAAGTCTAAAATACAAAATATAACGAATATTATTGATTTCTTAGAAATATATTTAATTATTATATTATAAAATATTATGTAGTAGTATTTTAAAAGACTTTTTAAAAATACATGTGCATAATACTATATTATAATGTAAAAGTTAATTATGAAAGTTTACCCAGGAAGGGGTCCTCCGTTATCCAAGTCAAAAACTTGATATGGATTCAAAAGTTTGCGAAAACTAGATATTAGTTGAAGTCCTTGACAGCCACCTGATTTAACATTCACAAATACCAGTAAAGGCTGCACATTTGATGGTACCATACTTGGTTCAATACTTGGTAAAAGCATCACTGAAATAATATATATAATAAATAAATTTTGTTGTATATATATATATATATATAAAACTGAAAATTACCTAAAAGATGTTTGTCTTCAAATTTTGATTCTCGGAGCGTATATAATGCTCTAACTGCTTTATTCGAATCTTCGTATATAATCACCATTGAACCATATTCGTAATAAATTGGTCCAATTGATGAGAATTTATTTTCTGTATAGAAAAAGTATATACATGTATGATAAAGATATATGAAGAAGGCACTAGTTTTGACACTTAGCCGATAGCGCGTGCTATAGTGAACTGTACGCTTTCTACCGTACATTTTCGCAACGCGAATGATACTATTTGAAGTAAAAAGGAGTCTGAAAACTATTCGTAAGTAATTACAAATAACTTCAAATCAAGTAAATAACAATAACAGAAAAAGAAAAAGACCGATCGGTCGTTCATCGATTTATTTTAAAGTGGGGAGTCTCTCCGACTGGTCGGCTAAGTGTTAATATCATCAATTTAACTTACCTTTTCCTAAAAACTCTGTTAACATATTTTCATAATTTCTTTCAGAAAGATTTGGAGGTAAATTACCCACAAACAACGCAAGATTTGGTCCATGAGGATCCTGTTTAAGTTGTAGATAAAACCTCATTAATTCCATCTGTCGAATGGAATCTTTACCAAGTTGATTAACAATTTCCCATGGTTTTTCATCTCTAGAGAGAACTCTTTCCGATACTATAAAATAATTAGAATGCTTAAAAAAGGAATATTATAAAATGAATGTTTAGAATAACTTATTGCATTAAAAAACATACCACCACGATCCAAAAGAATTTCGCTGCATCTGTAATCTTCGCTTTTCGAATCTTGTAAACCAAACTTTTCAAGTGCTTCTTGAATTAAGTCATTGACGGTTGTAGATGCGGTTACCTGTACTATGCAAAATGATTCAGAAACTTGTAGTTTATCCGGGTAAACTTGTACTTCTCCGCTTTCGCTATTTCTGTAAAAAATAAAAAAAGTGTTCAAATTTTTATAATCGATTATTTACGAAATGGAGTTTCATCAGTGAATCTCAGTAAATTAGAATTACTTGAATCGCAAAAAGACTGCCGGACGCTTGCCCTCTCTGCGACTTAAATTCTGAATTGGCATTGGATCGCACAATTCGACTTCTTCCGTGGCATAGAGATCAGTCAGGTAAAAATTACCTAAATCAATTAAAGAAAAACAATTAAAAATAATTAATATAGAAAGCATTAGAAAAGTACGCTAAATTTTAGGTCATTATTAAAATTTCATGTACGCACTAGGATCTTTGGTAATGTGAAATGCACGGAGTGCGGACGTCAATACTTGTTCCGTTGTAGCTTGTCGAGGTACAGTGATCACCCGAAAAATGCGTCGTCTTAATGAATTGTTGCCATCATATACTTTAATCATTTCTACAATTAAACAAAATTAGAGGGATTGATATAAAAACGGGAGAAAAGAATTCATTATAAAGTTAGTTTTATCCATTTAAGCATATGGATAATAGCAAAAAAAGAAATAGACGCAAATCATTAGAAGTACTATTAGACTGACGATACCTTCGTCACCCTTTTCTTTGTCATCTTTTTCTTTGGGAGAGCGAGGATCACGACTATGTGTTCCGCTTGGTAGTGGTTCGTCATTATCACGATGTCTCGCATCTCCACTGCTAAACTCTTCAGATATACTGCGTGCTGTGAAAAAAATATGGCATGCTTTTATATAAACTGTTATAGTCGACTCATATATCACTATTTGAATACGGTACGTTGTACAATTTTAAAGACAATGTATCTCCTTCCGTCAACTAAAATTTAAGAAACGTTTATTCTTTTATATTTACTCAGATAACAGTAATGGTGTAAATTGATTTAAGTTTTTATATAAATAATTCATTATATATTTCTTATTAAATACATATATATGGTCCGTTACTTAGATTTTTTCATTATTTATTTATGAGAAAACTTTCGTCGAAACGTATAAAATACAAGTCAACGATAAAAATAATAGGTCGAAAGTAAAACAGAAAATATGAAACTGTGAACAAATATCATTTATGAATAAAAAATTATTGATCTTACGCCCTAAATAATGTTGGTGGAAGGTATAGAAAATAACTGTCAGCTAAAGACAATGATTCATAAGATTATTTCATTTAAAAAATAAGAATAAAAAAACACTTAAGTTGTTACACTTCTTACCATCGAATATTTACGATGGATTTGAAGAGCACACATGACAGGAAGAATTACTGAGTAGCATTTTTGCACTTCGTTTCACTGCTTAGTGGAGTGATAAGCATCATGGATTCTCACATAGCATCCAGTGGGCTGAGTGACAGTGCATGCACTGAAGCGAAACATATACATACATGCTAAAACGTAAGAAATAACAAAGTAACGACATTCATAAAAAGAGCTTATATAGTTATAGCAAAGCTTAAAGACACATATTTCTAATTAGTTGAATGGTATACTTCCATACACAAAATATACTGTTTATCATTATAAGTTATTTATCATCGTTACTAATTTTATAGTAACAATTAATATTATTATATTTTTAATAGAGTTTTATAAAATTTATATTTAATTGATTATTAAATGTGTTTATTAACTTTTAGCTTTTATAAAAGTAATTTTTACCATATAAAATAAATAAATGTAAACATAATAAAATATAATTAATAATTAATTTGAAACTATGGGTTCTTTCAAAATAATCAGTCACATTAAAAATATTTAAGATGTTAAGTTTATTCTTTGTTTTATATTAACAAAATTAATTAGTTTAAAACATACATGCATTCAAACTATAAAATTTCAGTTTAAAACCGTGAAGAAATGAAATTTTACTTTTTAAATCTATTTTAATAACAGAATTAATGCATGTTTTATAATTCTAAACTACAATGGTCAAATTTATTTACAATCAATTTTATTACAAATACAATATAAATAGTACTATTTATAGTATCGTTATGGAAGATATGCTTAAGCAAATAATAAATATTTCAAATAGTAAAAAAGTAAAAATTATGTAAGGTACTTGAATTTAAAATTAAAAAACTGTGTTAATCTTACAGACACAATACATAATAGATAGCATTATGTACAAGAAAAAAAATAACAATAACGATGACTATATATGGCACGGGCCAAATATTTTCCAATTTCATGTTATGATGTAATTCAATACCGATGCTTACACAAACGAATATCTAGTGATGGTAATATTCTAGATACCTCGAACATAAGGAGGGGAAGCATGACAATTTCCATGGCAGCTACGTGGCAAAACTAGTGAAAGACGTCTCAAAGCTTCGGCTAGGCGGCCTGCAGCCCCATTTCGTTCACTCTCAGCGAAATCGAATTGCTCTCCGACGTTATCTTCAAATAGAAGCAAATGATAGACCGAATTTTTTACAATTACTATAATCTCAGTTTAATTGATATCTTCTTTTTCTATTTATCTTCTTCGTCTTCTTCGCTTTTACAGACTCTGGTTATAAATTTATAATTAACGTAGAATAATAATTTTGTATTAATTAATAACATGAACCAGGATTACATTTTAATCATGAATTATATTACTTATCTATATGCAATAAAATTGTAAACTATTATTTTGATTTTGAAATAAAAATTTAATCAAAGTGAAACGTTAATTTGCATGCGTAAAAGCCTACAATTTGAATTTAGTATCTTTAATTTTATAATACATTTTATATCAAAAACTTATATTAATGAATACTTTCATTGTTCTTTTGAAAACAATAACATACTCTATTGACGGAAGAGGTATCCGAGATCAAATAAAGTAGAAAATATTATAAGCATTTTTTTGCTTTAATATTTTTTTTTCTTTTTTAAGGTTTTTATAAGATCAATAACGTGACAAATTTGTTGTATTGACGGCAGCGTTCAAATAGTCATGCTACGATTTGACGTCATTGTTTCGTGTTTTCGTCATATTCATAAATATTGCTTCCGTATTGATCAAATAAAAATTTTCATAACGTAAAAATCAAGCTTCAAATTGAATGTTATGAAGAGATTATTCACTAGCTTTTGCCTCAGGAACACGTCCTTTTAAGATAGTACTTCGTTTTATAATACTGTATATTGAAACGTCATCTAAAGCTCTGAAGATGCAGTCCTGGCCATGATATCAAAATATGCATGAATTTGAATATTACTTTTGTTTTCAATATTGTCTAATTAAAGCACATTGCAAATAGCATTTATAACAACATCAGCCACAAAAGCTAAAGGTTTCCAAATGTGAAAAATTACTAAAATTAATTATTTAATTATAATTTAGCAAATTTATAATTTTTTATTTTTAAATTGAAGTCATTTCATAACTAGTAATAAATTTATCAGATTTAAGAATATTTGCTCTTTGACTTTTTACAAATATAAAGGAAGATTAGGAAGAAAATAAAAGTAACAAAATATGTATATATGAGCTTTAAAAAGAAAAAAAGGGTAGAAAGTCAGAATAGGAGGAAATTGAGGGAGGGAATGAGGGGAGGAGAAGAAGAGAGGAAGGGAAGAAGGAAGGAAGAGAGAGAGAGAGAGAGGAAAATATTCTATTAAATTTGAAAACAGGATAATATTCCATATAAGATGATGGAATTCATTTAGCTATAATCATTATGTTTCTCATTGAAACATTCCCATGCTGTGAACGAGTAAGAAAATATGTTTGCAAATTATTAATGTTTGTATGTATGTGATGTAAATAACTTCTAAGATAAACATGCAAAAGATATCACTTTGGTTGAAAATTGTGTACATATTAATTCATACAATCTATTCTTGTTCATGAGTTCATATATTTGAAAAATATAATAAATAATATTAAATTTTGATTGGAAAAAATAATTATATTATTTTAGATATATAAACTAAAATGAATAATTAAGAATTTGAATATAGAGAGAGAATGGGAAATATAAATAAAGAAAAAATGAAAAATCTAATAATAAAACTTAAAAAAATTTAAATATATATTTTTGGATTTAATTATGTAAAGGAATGAAGAGATATGTAACTTTATGAATGATGAATGATAATAAGATATAAAATGTATAAATAAAAGCAGTATCATAATACAGCAAGTTCCAAAATAGGAATACTCTGTTGTAACTTCATACATAAAAATGTATTTTTGAGATAAAATTCGAGTTAAAAATTCTTTTACCACTTTTCAGCTTATATCCTTATTTTTAAATTAGAAAGAACTTTTTTTAATTTTCATTAAAAAATAGTAATATTCATTGAGAAATTATTGCAAAATATACAAAAACGAACTTGTAATGCAATAATAATGTATTAATCACTCTAAATTTTGTACTTATTACCACATTTTTGTAATCTCACATAAATTTTTAATTAATACTGGGTGTAACAATGATCCGCTTCGAAATTCTAAGGGGTTGTAGAGGGGGGATTTCACAATGATTTACCATTTACCATTTTCTAATCTTGGAAACTAAATCTCAAATCAAAAAGTGGTAAATACAAAATTGCCTTAAAATCATCTCTACATCCTCATAAAATTATAAAATGGATCATTGTTACACCCTGTATATAATGTAATCACATCAAGAAATTGTTTACGAGTTTTCAATCCAAAGCTTACTTCTTGATATTTAGTAATAAAAATATTAATAGTTAAATAGAGATGACTAGATGAAGCAAAATAACACTAAAGTTATTAAATATCTTACTTCACTAGCTAATTGTCTCTAACTAATAGCATCACTATTATTAAATATCTTGAAAATTATACTTTGGCTCAAAAAGTTGTATAAAATTTGTTTACTGTAAGACTTAGTTAACTGTAAGAAACCATCATTTATTAATTTATTTAATTGTTTTGTCCCAACTCAAATAATAGTTGACAATTTACCTTTTTGGCACTAAAGAAACCTTAGGTGCAAAAATATTGCCAGTCTTAATTTATAATTTATTGTACAATTAGAAACAAAATCCTAAATGAAAAAAATGGTAAAGAAATTTTGTACTTCATCTTATCTCAATAGTATGATATCACAAAAAAGATTACTTAATTTAGTACACATTTTGCATAATACAATTACTCGATAAAATTGCCATTTAATTGTAATAAAATAGCTATTGTATGTATATGAAAATTTTAGCTGTTATCCATTATTTGTTATCTGAGTGTTATGTTTCGATGTGAATGCCTGTAACCGATATGTAAATTCTATAAAAATTATTAATGTATTGATAGGGATACTAAATTTCTTCATAATTCTTATCCAAATATGAATATGTTTATGTGTGTAGGTATTATTACTACTCAATTTTTTAGGCTATAATACTTTTTTACGGATAAATATAGAGAATTTCCGACTAATATTTAATATTTTGTAATTACATTACAAATTTAAAACAAGAATACTCACGTGCCAGAACTTCTTTACGTCGTACTTGTACTCCAATGATAGCTTCCATAGGAACTTCAGTCCGAGGGATACTGACTGCATGTGGTGGCAAGTAAATTGGTTCCAAATTACCAAAAGTACACTCTGAAGGAATACTTTTATAGCAATATGCATGCGACTGAAAACAAAATAAAATTATTACTTATTTTTATTATAATTATATTTATTACATATAGCATTGAATCCTTAAAGAATAGTCTCGCGATTATTATTTTAATAATATTATGAATTATTTTGCAAAACTTAATTTTACATTTTTTTTGCTTATTTTATCATATTAATCTATATTCTAGAATAAATCACTTTACTTTAATACATTTGTTAAATAAAATACAGTTTTATAATCGTAAGCACATACATACATACATGTATACATATACACACGAATATAGATATATATATTACCGTTAAGCCACACCACTCGCATCGAAACCCTGATAGACATTCGGTGGAAAAGCATCCCTTTTTGCATACAGCGCATTTAGAGTTACTAGGGAGATTGCCTTCCCGCCAATGATGCGTATGCTTAACTGCTGCCAAGTCCTTTCCGGGTAAATATGTTGCATTCTCTTTACAGTCGGCTACGGCAAAGTCCTGACACTCCGTGTGCGCAAAATACTCGCATACTAAGTGAGAAATCATAAAAAAGAAGTAAATTTTAATACAATTGTAATAACTAATAATAGAAATAATTTTAGTTTGTAGCAGTAATAGTAGTATTACTTTTTTGATGATTATTTAAATATTTTTTATATATTATTTATATATACACTTACTTTCACAGTGTATGGAAAGATTATCGTCAAGCCGCTTTCGACAGACATTACAAAACTTTCTTTTACGATGTACCTGTTCAGACCAACAGTGTGTAACCGGGTTCTGGAATTACAAATATTATTACATTTATAATAACATAATAATAATTTATAAGAATTTATAACATCAAAAAATATGCTACATTGAACACTAACATAATTTTTTTTTGTGTAAATTATTATTAGCTCATTGCAATTTAGAATTCTTTATTTATTAAAAATTAAAAGGAATTTGAATATAAAATTGGTAAAGATACATATATTACATATAACTTTGCATGTTTATCTCATTAATATATTAAATAGAAAATTGTTAAATTAATCAATTTTTTCATTAGACATAATTTGATATAAAACAAAAAACTTCCAAAAAATCCCTATGTAATTTTTCAGTTTGGAACTTCATTTTAAATTTAAAAAAGTTTTTAGAAGTTTTTAAAAATTGTTAGAAGATTATTATTAAAGTGTATTTGCGTTTTCAATAATGGAATACTAATGGTGACTTAATCATTTAATTTTATCATCTGAAGTAAATGCTATTATAATATTAGCCATGTAGAAACAATAAGTATTTTAAAAGTTAAATTTCAAATTGGTTAAAGAATATTCAATTTGATTTGATTTTAGAATCAATCTATTAAAACATTGTAAGAATTTTGCATAATTTTATTTGTATTAAATAGACGTATCTACGTTAATTCTTACATTACTTCTATTGTTATTAAATTAATTTACTCAGTAAGTAAAAAAGAACCAATTACATGTTTATTATTGAATATCTCGAAAACTAAGCTTTAGATTAAAAAATGAAAAAAAGAAAAAGTTCTTAGAATAGCATCAGGAATAACCCCCTTTAAGAAAGTGCGGTCGTTTAGTAACACCTTGTAGAACTCCTAGCAGTAATGCACACATTAACAGAAATATGATTCCAAGCATAACACAGCAAAGATATAATGTATTAGTGAAGTATTCATGTGAGTCAGAAATGACTCCGACACCGGACTTGCTGAGTCCGTAGCCTATTAATTACAGCATATACAGGGTGTAACAATGATCTCCTTCATAATTAAGAGGTTTTTGAGAATGGGATTCTAAGACAATTTTCTATTTACCACTTTTTGATTTAAGGCTTAGTTTCCAAGATATTCAATGATAAGGATGCTATTAGTTCGACAGAGACAGTAAGATTATTGAAATAAGATAGAATAATGATATCTCACTTCAACTGACTGTTTCTGTCTAATTAATTGTATCTTTATTGTTAAATATCTTTAAAAATAAGCTTTAGATCGAAAAATGGTTAATGAAAAAAATCTTCGAATCATCCCTTCTACAACCCTTTAAAATTTCGAAAGGGATTTTTGTTACATCCTGTATATATTGAACGTAGCAATGATTGTAAGAGGCTGTAAAGGAGATGACTCTGAAATGTATTTCATTTAACTTTTTTTGATTTTGAAGTTAATTTTCAACATATTCAATTCTATAATATTAGAGTAAGAATAAAAAAAGAAATTAACTATTTTTCGGTTTCTAATTAATAGTATCTTTAACATAGAATATCTCAAAAATTAAGCTCTGAATCTAATAATGATACAGTACTTTTCGACTCGGTTTACTCAGCATTAAGCCCTTTAAAGAAATTACGCTAATTTTTCAACACTCTGAATAACAAAATCTATTTTTACATGAATTTTACTTTAACAATTTTAAGATTTAATACGAATTACAAACATACTTTAATTATTTTTTCAAATGATATTTTTATTTAATATATGTAAAAAAGAATTAATCACGTTAGTTTGCAAAATTTATTTTTAAAGAAACTAAGACTTAAAATATAGTTCTTTGTTTTATGTAATTCTAGGTATAGTAATATTTTTCATCAACATAGTATGTTCTCTTTATGTATATTCTTTGAAAAAGTATCTATCATGTAAAATAGAAGTAGCGTACACACACAAATAATACACACACACATTAATTATTTAATTAGTGGTCTATGTAAATAGCAAATGAAGGTCCAATATTGATTTTATACTGTAATTTCTGTACGTGCTTGCCAATTAAACAGGCATATAAACTTTTTTATATCTAGTTTGTAATATTATTCAATATGACAAATATGATTATAAAAAAATACAAGATAATTCTTTATCCTTTTATTTTTTTAATATATTATAATATTTTATTTATATATATTATCATACATTAATTATTATATAATTCAATTTTTTGTGTAATAATATAATTTTTTTAAATTGTATTATATTCTAAAGTGTTTACTTTTCACTCTTATAGAAACTAAAAATGGCAAATAAATATACATTATTAAAAATGAATTTATATTACTCTAAATTAATAAATACAAGGTGTTCCTGAAATAAATGTATGGTTTTTGAAAGGATTATTCCTGACGTAAAACTGAGTCGAAAAGTCCTGTACCACTTTTCGATTTAGAGCTTAGTTTTTGAGGTATTATTAAAATTATTATTATCAGTTAGACAGAGATAGACAGATATAGTTGAAGTGAGATAAAGTGACTTTATCTTACTTCAATACACTACTATCTATCTATATGTGTTTCTAACTGCTAGAGCCTTTATTATTGAATATCTCTGAAATTTTTAGCTTTGGTTTTAAAAATAGTAAAGAACATTTCAACTCAGTTTTAGATGAAACATTATTAAAAAACTGTGCATTTATTTCGACACATATATTTAATATATTTCAGTGATAATGAAGAAAACTATTACAGTTGCTAATATAATTTTATAGCAATTTTAGAAGAAAAAAATTTTATTTATGAACCTCCTTAAAGATGAAGGTGATTTGAAACGAAAAGTCCCTTACTACTTTTTTTGAAAATAGATAATTACGAAGTTATTGCAAATTTAAAATTAAGGAAAATACGCTAATCTCAAAATTAATTTTAGCTGTGAGTGGGACTTCTTCAAATATGGGCAGTAAGCACCTCTTTTTATCCCATTCCAATTAAACTATTGAAAATATCGGTTTTCTACGTTATTCTTCGGCATTCTTCGATTTGGCAATTTTTCTATAACAACTCGATTGTTGTCATTGCTCAACCATAAATTATTTTTTTTTAAGAGATTGCCATGAATCTTATCAAAGTATTGTTAAGATTTTCCTGAGTGCAAGAATGACAATGGTAGGATAATTTTTGATTATACATTTACGTAATAAAAATTTAGCCTTAATATTTAACTTCAAATAATATATGATTAAAAATTATTCCATGATATTTGTATTTGGCTTAATTTTTCTGTCATATGATAAATTAATAAGAAAAAAATAATTTAATATAATTAAATATTATGGTTGAATTATCAACGCTCGAGTTGCTGCTGTAAACAAAATGTTAAATCAAAGAGCACCGAAGAATAACGCGGAATACCAATACCAATATTTTCAGTAGGTTAAATAGGATGGGAGGGATGGATGGAAGTGGCAAACCACGCCTGCTTATGATCCATACTTAAAGAACTCACTCTACATCTAAAATGTGTCTCAATATTTGGCTTATACTTTTTCTTTAATCTTAAATTTACAATATCTCTATAATTATGCATTTTCAAAGAAAGTTGTAAAAGATTTTGCGATTCAAATTCAATCTCATTTTCAATAGGTGCAAATTATAACTAATATGTTAAACAAATTTTTTATATACAGGGTATTTAATGCATTATAGAGGGGATAATTCTAAGCCGATTTTTCAATTACCATTCTTCTATCTAAAGTCTTGTTTTAAAGATACTTAACAAAAAAGATATCATTAATTAAATAGAGACAGATAATTAAAGTGAGTTAAAGTGGTTTCATCTCACTTTTACTAGTTTACTGTTTCTATCTAACTAGTACTACTTTTGTTATTAACTATTTTGAATATTAAGATTTAAATCAAGAAATGACAGAGATTATTTTTCATTTTACCTTGGGAGTATAATATTTAGAAAGAGTATCATAAGATACTGTAAATATATTAAGAAATATTATAAAAGAAATATTATTAATAATAAATATTAAATATGTATGTAACATAATTTAATTTCTTCGATAAAAAAATTCAGTAATTTTAATAATACGCTACCATACTGACCTTATTCTTACAGCCTATAATCTGATCGTTAATAATTTTAACTCAAATAATTAAACTAAGAAATTAAAAAAAAAAAAAACAACAATTTAAAATTTTATGATTACTACTCCATTTAACATTGTATTAATAGCGTAGCTAAATAGATTATTATAATAGAAAAATTGTTAATTGAATTTGAATTTCTGTAATACAAATTTCAAATGTTACAAAAATTAGTTAAATTTTTTTAATTTAATTAGATCACTCATTTTAAAGTGATGTAAGATCATTTTTAGAAAAACTGAAACATCACTTTTATTTATAAACAATCTTTCGAAAAAATAAAAAATGGATTACTCCACATTCAAAATAAATGATCTAATTTTCATTAATCTTAAAGGATCTTTCATCAATAATAATGTTTAAGACTTCAATAATTATCTCTCATAAAAAATATACTTTTCATTTTTTGAAGCAAAGAGGAGACTTATTAGAGATTTTTCTTGTACAAGATGTTCCAAACCTCACGCACTTCTTTGAAAGAACATATTCTTGAGGCCAAATGAATTATAAAGCCCCTTTGTACTATTTTAGACAAATAATTGAAGTGAGATAGACAAATGACAAAGTTATGTTATTTCATTTTAACTATTTTTTTCACTTTATATCTGATACTATCTATCCATAAGTCTTCAGAAAATATTTAATAATATTATTGAATATTTCGAAAAATATGGTAAAAGAATTATTGACTTAGTTTATACTCAGGAGTAATTCTCTCAATATGTGTGTTTATTTACTAACACCCTGTACATTCTTTGTATACTTTTTATATGCTATTTTATAAGAAACTCTAAGTTTTATGAGAAAACAATAAATATAGATATGTTTAATATAAAGTATTTAAATACATTTTGTAAAGTGTTTACCTTTATTAGGCTTGCCGCGATGCTGGAGCAGGGAGAGACGACGGCCTTGAGACAGCGGTCGTGCACCACGAAGTTACAAACTGAAAAATTAATAATACAATAAATTAATGAAAGTAAGATACTTAGATATTTATAAAATAATTCTTACTTTATTATATACTGTAAATATTCTATAACTTATTATACGCATACAAGTAATGTTATTTATATTCATTTAAATAATAATTTTTATACTACATTCAACAAAGTATTTTGTACTTAATAATATAACATTAAAAAATATAAGGTTAACCATTATTAAAAGAAAAAAAATTTAGACGCTTTTTCTTTCATATGCACAGTGTCTGAAAAAAGTGGCCTTATTTTGCGAGGTGATTCTTGACACAATTGTAAAGTTGACACTTTTTAATTTGAAGTTTCGTGCTTGAAATATTCAATATAATAAAAATATTATTAGTTGAAGACTAGTTAGAGATAACTAGTTGAAGTGAAAAAACACTATTCGTTGTTTCACTTCAAGTATCTGATTGTCTGTCTAACTAATATTAACTTTACCATTGAATATCTTGAAAATAAAGTTTTAAATCAAAAAATGCCAAGAGGAAAAAGTTCTTAGAACAGCCTCAGGAATCACCCTTTTTAAGGAAGTACGGTCGTTTTGTAACACCATGTATACAGGGTGGCCCATGTAAGCCTTAACAAGTCTTTATCTCCAAAGATATTGAAAATAGTCTTCCGTTTTTATTTTAAATTAAATGATGGAAAAGTGCGAATAGAGCTCACCTAATTTTTTTCAAATAGAATAAAACAAATTATTTTCTTAATTAAATAACTTATTAAAAATGTAACATTTTTTACTTAAACAATTTTGTCATAAAGTGAATGCATAATGCATAATATTTATATTACTTCATAATATTTGCGAAAACCATTATAATTATAATAAATCAGAAAATTTTTACAATAAATAAATTGTCATTTCATTACATGTTCAATATGTCTACCATTTTTCTGTAAACATTTATTTATACAACATACGAAACTTTCTCTCACTTTTGATAAAATGTTTGGCGTTATAGATGCACAAACATTGTTTATCCTTCGTTGCATATGAATATTGGACACGACATGAAGTGACAATTTATTTATTATCAAAAATTTTCTTATTAAATTACTTCTTTTTCATTTATTATAATTATAATGATTTTCGTAAATATTATGCATTATGTATACACTTTATAAAAAAATTCTTACTGAGTTATTTGATTGAAAAAAGAATTTGTTTTATTCCATTTAAAAAAAACAGAAGAGTACCCCATATGCACCATAAGGGATATTCAAAAATTTATTTGTTTCTTTCCACTATTTACTTTAAAAAGAAAAAAAAAAACACTATCTTCAATAGTTTCAGAAATACGGGCTTTTAAAACTAACGTAAGCCATCCTGTATATTTAATTTTTGAATTCAGTAAAATTATATGTATGTATAAAATACGTATGATAATGTAAATAAAAATATATCATAAGTATCATTTACTTTTTAAATACACCGAAACTTTACTTCATTTATATATATATATATATATATATATATATATATATATAAGCTAGTATTAAATATATATTTATACTTTTAAAAAAAGAAAAATTTTTATGTATAAAATTATTATTAAAGAACACAATTTTAGTAAAAATATTGTTATTTTATTAAAATAAAGCTGAAAATTTAATATAATAAAGCGAATATAGATTATAAACGTTTAAAAAATAATTAATAATTTTTCTCATTCATTCACCTCCTTCTCGATTCCTCTTTTCTTTTTTTCTTTTTTTTTTCTAAACTAATTATTTATTGTAGAATATAAAAAAATATATATCGTAAAGAAAAAAAGTAAAGCTGATGAATAAAATAATATTTTATGTACCATAAAAAATCTTTTTTTACGTATATCAAAATATTAATATACTAGATGAAAATAGATATAAAAAAAATGTTCTATCATGGATTTTAAGCAAAATATAATAGGAACCCAGTTAAAGGTTTTATTATCGAATTCTTAGAAGAAAAATGTTTATTTTACTTTAAGAATATCTAAAACTGGAGAAATTTTTCAAAAAACTTTAAATGTTCTTTTAAAAATGAATTGAAATATTGAATAATAAATACAGGTGAACTTCAGAAATAAAAACTTTAACAGCAGATACATTCTTTTATTTTATTTATTTTCTTTTGCATAAAATAAAATATGCATAAAAATAAATAATGCAATTTTGTAATCCAAATCACTTAAAATCATTTAAAAAATATCAGTATATATATTATAAATTTTTAACATTTCAGAAACTGTCAATAATAGTTTTGAGTTCCCCCTCTTTTTCTTCTAAACATAGACATATATATAGATAGTCATATACACATATATTCCTATTTCTATCTCTTTCTGTCTATGTATTTTCCTCTTCAGCCGTTCGAATCAAACCTCTTGCCCCTCTCTTCTAACTCTTACCATGGTTCTGTATAGCTACTCCACCCCACCCCTCACGATCAATGCTCATGAAAAGCTCGATGCGCGCGCCCTCTGCCTTACGTCGTAAATGTTCTCGCCTATTTTCTTCGCACGAACCTTGATCTATCATGGAATATCTGTACTTGAGATTGTTATTGATACATCAATGAATGTTATTTCCTTACATCATTATAGAATAAGATAAAATAAAAAAGAAAAGAATGAAATTTTCATTTTCCATCGACAAAAGAATTTATAGAGAAATTCATTTTAAATAACTTAGAACATTCAACAAAAATGACGAAAATATAATGATCTCGCATATAAATGAATTCTAAAAAAAACACCAGCTCCAGAACGAAAAGCTCGTTAAAATAAATAGTAGGTGCTAGACTATCCGAAATCATTGATATTACTAATATCAACGAAAATTTTGAGCACAAAAAGTAATTACCATTATTTCATTCATTTTCTTTGCTTCAGCGTAGACTTATTTTTCTCTTTTAATAAATTAATCTCAATAATCTTAAATCTCTATTTAAAAGTGAAATTTCTTTTAAGAAAGCAACAATTTTTTATTACCTAACTCCATGGACCAACATCACTACTCGACTACCTTTAAAATATTTGTATTCCTTCACTATTACATAAGATAATTAATAATTTATCAGAACACGAAATAGCTCTTGAAAAATCTTTCCCTTCTCTCAAAAGTAGGAAGGAGACAAAACGCGGAAAAGCGCCCCAACAACAATAACAATTAAAAACAGAAAAATTTAAAGCAAAATTGCAGAGGCCACCTGATGACGTTCGATAGAAAACCTTGCAATTTATTAAAGAGTAAAATACGAGTATAAAAAAGAAGAGAAAAGAATTAAAACAAAGTCTCCACAGCGTAAGTAGGTACGGAAATGTGTAGTGAAGTTTACATTAGTTAATAGGACTACCGAGTTATCTAGGGTGTAAGGTAAATAAGAAGGGTGTGCGTGCGTGCGTGCGTGCGTGTGCGCGCGCGCATATACGACATGCGTGCGTAAGTCTCGTGAGTGAAACAAGTAGGAGGACAAGGGGGTGGATGTACGACGTACCTACGTACGTACGTACGTACATATGCATGTATGTATGTATATACGTATAGAGATGTATGTCTCTGGTGAGAAAGGAGTGTAGAATAGTGGTGATGTTTGTCGTACCTTCGCAGATGTACCCCTGCTGTCTGAGGCCCCAGAGCATATCCGTGCAGCTATGGCAGTACGTCGGCTTGTGAAACGTTTTCTTACTGAAGCTATGCCCATGGCTGGTTGGAGTCTCGGCCGAGACCGACGCCATGTTCCCCGTTCCACCGCGGCACCGCTCACGCCAGATTTTCACCGTGAAGGTACACAAGACACGCCGCGCATCGATGACAACATTACACGCCAGCCACTACGTAATTTCGAAACCGTACGCGTACATAATTACGCTGCTGCAGCTGTCGCAGGCTGCATAGGTCCCTCGCGTCTAACCGTCGCTGCGTTACGTGTCTAAGGCGCATTATTATCGCCACGACGGACGTCTTGTTCTCGTACTGGAACAAGGGACGCGATTAATTTACCACAAACTACCACTTTTCGCCCGAGCATGTCACACAACTGCAGCTCCTGCTGCCCTTTTCAATATCTTCAACGCTGGCGTTGTGGCTAACGTTGCGGTTGCGATTGCGATTGCCGTAATCCTTGCCGTCGCCGTTGCTTTTGCCGTCTCCGTTGCCGTTGTCGTTGCCGTCGCCGTTGCCGTTACCGTTACCGTCGCCGTCGCCGTCGTCGTCGCCGTCGCCGTTTCCGTTACCTTCGTCTCCGTCTCCGTCGGGAGCTCGACGAGTCGCGTTAAGATGATGCGGATGTCGCGCATCCGAACCACAAGCCACCCGCCACTACTGCCGCCGCCGAGTGGCCGCACTGACATCAGCCCCTCTTTGCTAAACCACTAACACACACGCGCATAGCTCGCGACATCGGACATCGCGACCGGCCAACCTCAAGCTCGAGCTTGACAAGCTCCAACAATAAGTTACTCTTATTCCTTAAGCATTTCTCTAGCTCCTGCTTTGGCTTCGCCGAGTCTCGCCTTACCGAACCTCGCAACACTTCACTCCACCTCCTCACCCCTTTCCTTCCTTCCTTCCTTTCTCTCTTACTCTCTTATCCACTTATCATTTCACCCGTGTCTTGGAATTCAACTGGATTCTGTTTTACCTGCCAATTGTTTACTATCGATCTTGATCTTGATTTTTCTTCTGGTCTTCTCCTCCTTTTGCACTTCTCTGTCACTCTCTCCTACTCTGATTTCTTTCTCTTTTACTTTTATTTTTACTACTGCTCCAATTCTAATGTTGCTTTTATCTTTGTCTCTGCCCTACCCTCTGCATTTATAAACGACTGACTGACTGACACGAGGAAGAAAGAGAAAAAGTGAGAGTGAGGGAATGAGAGAGAGAGAGAGAGAGAGAGAGAGAAGGGTGGGGGAAGGAGAACAGAATGGCGCGCGCCTTCCTCGACACCCTCTTCTTTTTCTACACACTTCCTTTTACTCTTTTCTTCTCTTTATCACGGATGGATTCTCCTCTTGTCTCTTTTTGTTCAAGTCACACTTCACTACTCTAATCTTTCTTACACTAACCCTCTTTCCTGATAAATGTATGAAAATTTCTTATGCTATTATTCTCTATTTCATTATTAATTAATATACAATTTCTAACACCGAACTTTTCTACTGTACTTTTTAGACAATTTTTGCTTCTGTCACTTCTACTGTGCACGATAATCTTCAACCACTTGTTTATAGTTGATCGATCCAACGAACCGTGTTTAATCTGGCCACCATCATTGCTTGCTCGAACTCGACCTGTCAACTTCCTCGTCAGCGATGCTTCTAGCTCTCACGATACTCGAGAGGATCCTCGCGCAAGCGCAACTTTCCAGCAAGATCTGCTCTTACTTCGAGATGCGAGATAAATCTGATCAAACACCACAACTGTACAATTTTCATTGTAAGAAAATACCAAAAACTCCATTAAATCAAGTATATAATTATCCCACGTATACTACTGTTTATTAAATTACATTTTATTACAAAACGAATAACAAATATTTTTAACGCTTGATAATTTTTAATTATACTGTACATTATCGCTTCAAAATTTTACCACCCTCTATCACCGTTATTAATTTTTCTTAATTGACATTCAGATTTTTTAATGCGTACTTCCTTCTCACTCGTTAAATATGCTCTTAGTATAAAATTTATGAAAAATTTAAATCTCTAAGACGTCCCGAAAGCATGTACTTTAATTTATAGCTTTTTAATTGTATTTTGCTTCTATTTACTCTTTTAATTCATAAATATGCATTTCTTGTATGTAAATATACATGTATTTAAATGTATTATTATTACATAATTAGTTTATTGATATAAATGAAGTTTGTTTAAACTTCTATTCTTATTTTCTTCCATTTAGAAGTAATATTTCAAATAACTAATGTCTTCTCAATAGCTTTTTGACTATTTTAAATACATGCAATATACTTATTATAAATATAATATAATAATATCGCAGTTATATAAGTACAAATTTTAACAGAAGGGAATATAAATTAATCTATATTTATAACAAACAAATATTAATTAATATTTATTAATATTCTAAACAACACGAGAAAGTTAATTTCGTAGATTATGTTAAACATTTTTATTAAAAAACTAAATTTTCTGAAACCTGTGGTTTCTGTCTCTCTCTCTCTTAGCAATACTTAAATAGTTCTAAGTCAAAAATTAATATAAAGGGGAGAGAAAAGAGAAAGTAATGTTTATAATTGTTGATTATAGTGATAGGATAAATAAAATAAAATTTAGTTTTAAATAATTAGCCGAAATATTCAATATTATTTTTAGAGAAAACCTCTTATTATCTCTCATTTGCTATAATCTAATCTTTAATAGAAATACACCAATTTCTAATGCACATACTAAAAAATAATTTATTATTCAAAAATAAATGGAAGACATAATTAAAACCAATAAATAAATAAAAAAACAACTAAGGTTAAGCTTCATAAAGCTAATCTTTAATATAAAATTGATAATTTGATTTTTATATATTATTAAAACTGGAAATAAATATATGTCTTATAAAATAATAATAACTAATTGCTTAATAAAGGAGATAGATTATCAAATAGTAACACAAGGAATTGTTTACCTACTTTTAACATTTTACATACAAAAGAATTCTGACTGATATTTATAATTTATATTTATATTTTTGATTATATATATATAGGGTGCCCGGAAATTGGCGCACTTCCCTTGAGGGGTAGTTTTCTGAGGGTAAACCGGGAGGAGACGTCCTATATCATTTTTTAATTTTGACCTTAGTTTTTGGGATATTTAATAATAAAGGGACTATATATATTAGTTAGACAGAGACAGTCAATTGGTTGAAGTGAGATAGCATTTCTCTGTCTCACTTCAACTATCTGGCTGTCTTTGTCTAACTAATAGTACCTTTATTAAAATCTAAGCTCTAGTTTAAAAAATGGTATAGGACTTTTCAACTCAGTTTACCCTCGAAAAATTATCCTTCAAAGGAAGTGCGCCAATGTCCAGACACCCCGTATATATATATAGTATATCTTGTTATATTTCATTTTAATTTCTTTCTTTATTATAATAATTATAAATAAAATTTATGGAAAAGTTTTATGACTCATTAATTAAAATAACAACTAAATGCTAATTTTATTTTAAAGGAATTTATTTATACAAATTAATTATAAAAGTTTACGTTTTTCAAATTATATGTAGTAAAATAACTATTCAGAAACTTTAATTTTATAAAATTTTAATATACAAATTAATGCTAATAATATAAAATTTGACAAAATAAATAAAAATTAAATTAATAAATAAATTAGTAAGAATGCAATTTTTAATTTCTTAAAATTCATACATGTATACTATTTAACTGTATTGAAATAAGTTATTAGCTATCAAATTATATTGGAGGATGAAAATTAATTTTACATAACTGAATCTTATTGTGAAAAATTAAATTTATTTCACTTATTAATGAGTCCTAGTACTAATTGTTATGACGTATACCAGTTATATTAATTACTGGTACTATATAGAAATATATATGATGAACGTATACAAGATAATATTTATAATTATACATTTACAATGTCGCATATATAGTTTAACTTTAATAAACAACTTACATGCACACGTAAATCACAAAAGTATCGTATTCAGGATTTTTCAATGCCGAGACGAAGGGGATAAAGTAAGATAGAAAGTAGCTTCCTTCGTTAATATATCATTATTCTATACGTTTACCATGTGTGAGTCCAGCTTATTGAATAAACTGTCTATAATGTAAACCTGTATCTCTTGGTATTGTAAACTTAGACGCTTCTCTGTACTATTTAACAATAAATGCATTGCTTATAGAACTCATTTTACAAAAAGAGCTGCCTTTAAATTTCTATATAGTAGAATAGACATTGATATACTATTTGTAGATTTACTGACATTTTATAGATTGATAGGTACTGCATATTAAAAAAAATATAGTTTTATTTTAATAAAATAATACTAGAATAGTTTAGTGACAAGCGACTTTTAGTACTACACATGTAGTAATAATACATGTTTACTTAAACATATATGAAAAAAGGCATGTATGAATTAAAATAATAAAATAAAGTTAAAGAAATTAAATTCAAATAATTTTTAAGTTAAGAATAGAAAACATTATTTAATGTTTAAATAAAAATGAATTAAAGTGATTTCTAAAAAAATGTATTCTAACATTTCAAAATTATAATGTTACTTAAAATATCAAAAACTTGAGAAAAGAATAAGTAGAATATTGTTTTACCTTATCTACTTATAGTGTAACCATTATTTTCAACTTACATAATAAATATTAATTTTAATACCTTGAGAAAGTAGTTATGTGCCTTCAACATCTCCCTTTCGGCGACAATATAAGTGAAAAATAATTAAAAATAATTAAAAACTGCCAAAAGATATAGTTCAACCATATATGCAAGTATTATAACAAATATATAAAAAATTACCTCTCAAAAATATCAAAATATAAAAATTAACCATATAGATATATGATCCTTTGCAAAAAATTAAAATAAGTTTCATTCAATATTTACTACATAATTATGTGACATTTATACAAAAATATAATCATGCGATAATATCTTTTTAGTTTCTATTAAAATTAATAATTGTAAAATCAAAAATCAAAATTATAATAATAATAATTTTTTAAACAGAAAAATATTAAATTAACATAAATATTATAATTATTAAAGTTTTATTATTTATTTAATAATATAATTTCTTATTCGAGTGTACATTTTAAGAAAGTTTTTCAAATTTTTACCCTTTTACTAATATCAAAAATATCAGATAGTTTTCAAAATGTTGATGTTTTAAGAAAAAATACATGTTATCGCGCTCCATATAGTGCATGACGTCACACTCTATGACGTAATATTTTCTTACTGTATAGCGCGAAACTACTAAATCTCTTAATTTTTGTATCGTCTGGGTTACTACTTTTCGAATACTATATGTGTGACAGTAAAATATTTCTTATATAAAATATAAATACTTTTAGAAATAAAGGATAAAAATTTATTATCATCCTTCGCGTTCAGAATTAAAAGAATTTTTCTCTTATAATATTATATATGTTGAAATTTTTTTATGTGATTCCTTCTTTTTGATAGCATACTCATTAATATATTACAAAATCAGTTAGGAGTTTTTTCAAATAAACAATGATAACAATAAGCGCAATAAATAGCAAACAGCAATTTATTAGTAAAAAGCAATTATTATCATAATTTGTTTTCCAGTTTAATAAAATAAAAATTATCTTTTATTAAAATATATATATATATATATATTAGAAAAATAAACTCTTCTAAATTTGCCATTAGTTAGACAGTGACGCTTCGATAGTAAAGTCAGATGGTGCCACTCTGTTTCGCTTCAGCTACCGGAGTGTCTCTGTCTAACTAATGGCATCTTTATCGTTGAATATCTCAAAAATAAAGCTTTAACTCAAAAAATACCAAGACCAAAAAAAGTTCTTAGAATTGCGTCAGGAACCCCCCCCCCCCCCAAAATATGTCTCCTTTTTTTCCGAACACCCTGTATAGGACGTTGCAAAAGTGCCTAACTTTCTTAAAGGGGAATACTCTTGAAAATAAACCGCAATGAAAAGTCCTTTACCATTGTTTAATCCGTAGTTCAATTTCTGAAATATTTAATAATAAGGATGCTATTAGTTAGACAGATACACATCAATAGCTAAAGATTGATAAACAAAAGTCAGAATGGTGTTACTTCACTTCAACTATCTGTCTGTCTCTGTCTTATTAATAAAATCTTTATTATTGAATATCTTGAAAACTAAGCTCCGAATTGAAAAGTAGCTAAGGACTTTTCGACTTAATTTAGTATCAAGAATCATCCCTTAACAGGAAGTACGTTTATTTTCGGACACCCTGTATATCCAAATGCCAATGTTGAACACTCAACATATGCCGTTGGTCATTCTCTATTAATCCACTTTATTTTGGCGAATCATCAAATGTCCAATGTTGGATAGTATTTAACGAATAGTGCGGCTCCGGTAAAACACATGATTTAAGATCGTTCTTAATAGTGCATGATATAGTATATAAATTAAATTTAAAAATTAGAAATTCAGAAAAAGAAAAAAAAAGTATTAAACAGAGTTGTAATTTGTCTAATTTGGTTTTTCTTCCTCAATTCCTCCTCTTACTCCTCCTTCCCCTTTACCCCATAAAAATCCTTTTCAGGGAATCATTGCTGCTAAAACTGGCACTACATGTTATGTTATATTTTTCTCTTACTAAGGGGTGCTAGAATGCTACTGAGTCTGCTTATGAAAATTGTAGAAATCTAAAAATTTTAATAATTTAAAATCGTTTTAACTTATAAGATATATATAACTTTGTCCATCTAGAATATCCCCGTTATGTTTAGAGATACAAAAATTTTGTTCACATGAAAGTTGTATGGTACTTCGCGAGCCGTGATATGTTATCTATAATTCTTTTTTTGATGGAGGCACATCAGAGATTTCAAGATCATTCTCCTTTTTTTAAATGACATGCTATATATTTTTTATAGTTATAATAGCGGGTATTTAGACAATTTAAACGACCTATAATATAAAGTCGATCAAAATTACAATAATATAATAAATATATTGAAGGAGGCAGTATATCACAACTCTCTTGGAAACAAATAACTTTCATATGAAAAAAAGAAGACATTTTTTGAGGCGTGGTTTCTGACGCTATTCTAAGAACTTTTTTTTCTTGGCATTTTTAAATTAGAAACTTCATTTTTAAGTTATTCGATAATAAAGATGTCATAAGTTAAATGGAAACTTTCTTATATTTGAAGCGAGACAGAGTCTTGAGTCTCGAAAATAAAGCTTCAAATTAAAAAATGTCAAGAGGAAAAAGTTCTTAGAATAACGTCAAGAATCACCACTCGTACAATGTCTCCTTTTTTTCGGACACCTTGTATAGTTATTACACAGGATTTTTTTCAGAAATAAACACACTCCCAGTTAAGGGGTGATTCTTGACAATAAACTAAATCGAAAAGTTCTTAACCACTTTTTGATTCGAAATTTAATTTTCGATATATTCAATAATAAATATACTATTAGTTAGAAAGAGATAGACAGATAATTGAAGTGAGATAAAACACTCTATCTTACTTTAATTATTATCAGTTTGTGTGTAACTATCCACTGAACCCAATTTATAGTAGTTACATAACTTGGAAACAACAAATAATATAGCAATTATTATACATGATTAATGTTGAAGTTACATGTGTATATAACTACACTGTAATCATGTAACTACTATATAATAGAAATATAGATATTATATCTAAAAATGTTATAAGTTTATAATTGCAATATAATAGATTTGAACAGGATGTTTCAGTAAGGCACGGTCAAATTTTAAGGAGCTATAGAGGGACTGATTATAAAACGACATTCTCTTTATTATTTTTTAATCTAATACTTAGTTTTAAAGATATTTATTAATAAATGTATCATTAGCTAAACAGAGTTAATTAGTTGAAGTAAGGCAGAGTATAGTGTTTTGCCACTTAATATAGCTGATTATTTTTGTCTATCTATTAGTACATTTATCATTGATTATCTCCAAAAGAGATCAAGAATTTTTCGATTCAATTTATCCTTATAAGCAATTCCCTTAAAGAAATTATGCAAGTTTTGGGATACCCTTCATAAGTCTACGTGCTCTGTGATACAATCGTATAAAAGATTTCCAGACCAAATCTCTCTCTTTCTCTCTCCTTTTTAATTCTCTTATATAAATGTTATATATATTATTTATATATATAATAGCGTATATAAAATCTAAAATTAATATTATAAAAAATATTTACACACGTACATAAACACACATTCGAGTGCTCACACGCACACACGGTCCTTCTCACAATAAAAAATACTTGAGCTAGTAATTAACAGGAAACTCTGTTAGCTTCGTGGAATTATATTAATATAATTTGAATAAAAAATAACACCAAATTTGATGAAAAATTATTTGTTTCAGGTATGGTGAATTTTAATTCAAATCATACAGTAGCATTAGAATACTGTATGAACCCAAGCATTGAGTGATATTCTGATTGCGTTGTTCCATTATATAAAATTGTAGTAAGATGTTATAAAATTAAGAGAAATTAGCTATTTAATTTATCGTAAAAGTAGAAAAAGTAATAATACTAATGCTAATCTGAAGCTTAGTCCTCTAAAACCCCCTAAAATTTTATCCCGGGTCATTGTTACACCCTGTATATACAGGGTGTTGCAAAATTGCCGCACTTCCTTCAAGGGGGTTACTCCAGAGGTTAAACCGAGTCGAAAAGTCCTGAGCCACTTTTCAATACGGAGCTTGGTTTTCCAGACATTTAATAATAAAGATATTATTAGTAAGACAGAGACAGACAGATAATTGAAGTGAGACAGAGTATCCAAAAGTGGCTCAGGACTTTTCGACTCGGTTTAACCTCTGGAGTAACCCCCTTGAAGGAAGTGCGGCAATTTTGCAACACCCTCTATATCTTATATCTAAATAGTGAAATGAGTAGCAGAAGACATGAAAACCAACGGGATATGAAAATTGACGAGACATGAAAATTTTTGATTAAAGAAACAAATCCGAAACGATCGGCTTGAAATCGCAACTCCCATATCTCAGAATAGCGTTAATCATTCGATTGTTCTTGGTCTTATCAGGAAGCTCATGCTTATATTATGTTATAAAATTTATATTTAAATTTCAATTATAATAGATGTTTTTTAAATAATCCGTTAGAAAAAAAAAATAATAGGGTTAGAGAGCCCTAACTTAGCGTAAAAGAGAGTAGTTTGTCTCGCGCTTTTTTTTTAAATTACTTGCCGGAGAGACCACTACCGTGTCTCTTGATCTTTATCACAACACCTACATTAGGAATGGGTTGAAACGGAATTTAATAATTGAATATTACTTTTTGTTAATATCGGAACTGTATAAGATATAAATAAATTCATTGTTCCTTTTGTTAACAAAGCTTCAGTAATTGGAAAGAAACGCAAATAATATTAAACATTCTAAAACGATTTTTCCTTTATCACTTTTTAACCTGATGCTTAATTTTTAATAAATTAAAAAATAAAGCTACTATTAGCTGGATAGAGACAATTAATAATTTAATAACACACCTATAATTATGATGATAATGAGTATATATAATGATCTGTGAAAATCTGTCGTTGCGACCACCATGAAAATATCATACCGAATACCTTTCATGGTTTCTTGGGTAGTGAGTTGAGCATCAAGAAATTCAGTTGATTTATATGCTAAAAATATTTAAGCGCAGAAAAACGATGCTGGAATGTTTATACGTTAAAGATTGCCAATTGGACCACTTTGAAAATTATAATTTGCTATAAGTAAATGCAAAAGCAGTAATATTAATCAGTAATACGTTAGAAGAAATCAGACAAAATTGAGATTTTTCTTTTAAGACTTTTTTCAAATTAATTGATCCAGTATAGAGAGTGTTCCAGTGAGGTATGGCCAAATTTTAAGGGATTGTAAAGAAAGTGATTCTAAGACGATTTTTCATTTACCACATTTTTATCCGAGGCTTAATTTTTAAGATATTCAACGATAAATGTACTATTAGTTAGACAGAGACAGTCAATTAGTTGAAGTGAGATAGCGACACTCTGTCTCACTTAACTATCTATCTGTCTCCGTTTAGCTAATAGTTATTTTACTATTAAATATCTCGAAAACTAAGCTTCACATCAAAATGTGGTAGATGAAAAATCGCCTTAAAATCATTTCCGTAATGACTATAACCGATATTTTAAAGTATGAAAATAACAATTTTAGAAAATTCAGAAAAATTGGATACTTATAGGTGGAGAAATTTAGTTTATATGTGTAATTTATTTAAGTATGTACGCAATAGCTTAGACAATTTTAGGTTAATAATTGGATATTTCTGTTATAAAAGTGCTCATATATTTGCGCTTCGTGTAAAATTAATTAATTTATTAAGCAAATAAATTATTAAAACGTTTGCTATACTTATAATTTGAAGTGATAAGTGTGTTTATTGATAATTGTGGTTACGTAAAATATGAGTTCGTGTTATTAATTTTTATTAATTGAGAGAAAGAAGTCCCTTTTATTAAAGAGAAGAAGAATAAAAAGCATGAGAAGGATCTTCTACAGATTATTGAAGTTAATATTACGAATCTAATAAATTATTTTATAATTGTTGAAAGATTGACGTGCATGTTAGTGTGTGGTAAATAAGAAAAGTTCTCTTTAATTAAATAATTATATAATGAAACATTTTAAAACATAAGAAAATATTTAATATACAATTATTTAAAAATTTGAAAACTTTTTGAGTCTCGAGTAATCCATAGTTTTTTTAAACGAGTACAGTGTTATTCCGTTGACGTCACAATTGTCTGTTCATCACGCATGATGCCACTTTTCGAGCGGTAGCCAATAAAATTACATTCAAAAAAACCTTTATAAATAAAAAATTAAGTTTCGAAATGTAAAGTGGTACAGAATTTTTCTTCTTAATTCACCCTGAAGAAGTTATCGTTCAAAGAAAATGTGCAAATTTTGGAACACCATGTATATTATTATTATACAGAGTGATCGTAAATAAAAGACATTTTTTGAGGGGTGGTTCCTGAGACTATTCTAAGAACTTTTTCTCTTGGCATTTTTTGATATGAAGCTTCATTTCTGAGATATTCAACGATAAAGTTGCCATTAGTTAGACAGAGGCATTTCGATAGTTAAAGCGAGACAGAGTAAAAAAATGTTATATTTTTTTAAAATTGCTTATAAAAATTAAGGTGTGTCTTATAGTCCGTAAAATACAATATACAGTGTCCAGAAATATCACTAGCACTACTGGATAGCACCACTCTATCTCACTTCAACTATCTCTCTGCCTCTGTCTCACTAATAATATCTTTATTATTGTATATCTTGAAAACCAAGCTCCGAATTAAAAAGTGGTTAAGGACTTTTTGACTTAATTTAATGTCAGGAATCACCCCTTAATAGGAAGTACTTTTATTTCCGGACACCCTGGATATTCTATGTATATACAGGTGTAACAATGATCCCCTTCGAAATTTAAAACATTTTAAATTAAATTTAAAATAAATTTTAAGGGGTTGTAGAAGAGGTGATTTATTTATCACTTTTCGATTAAAGACTTAGTTTTAAAGATATTCAATGAGAAAGATTCTATTCGTTAGACAGAGATACTCAGTTGATTGAAATAAAAGAAAGTGATGTTATCTCATTTCAACTAGCTGATTGTCTCGATCTAGCTAATAGTATTTTAATTGTTAAATATCTTTAAAATTAAGCTTCAGATCAAAAAATAATACATGAAAAATCATCGTAGAATTTCCTAATCTACAGCTCCTTAAAATTTCGAAAGGGATCATTGTTACACCCTGTATGTAATTTCATGTATGTATTACATATTTAATGTTATTCATATATGTTTATTGTTGTTTATTATATACAGGGAGTCCGAAAATTGAAAGTCATATTTTGGGGTTGGTTCCTGACAAAAATAAGAGCATTTTACCCCTTGTAATTTTTTTTTTTTAATCTTTTTTTTCAAAATATTCAATAATAAAGAAACATTAATTAAACACAGACAGTCCGATAGTTGAAATGAGGTGGCGCCCACTTTGACTCCCTTCAATAACAAACTAACGAATGGCACTTTTATTATTGAATATCTTAAAAATAAAGCTTTAACTGAAGAAATACTAAGAGGAAAAAGTTGTTAGAATAGCGTTAAAAATCACCCTTTTTAAACTTTCGAGGACCGCGCTGGCTCATATAGTAATCATTTTCGAAATGCTAACTTATATGCATATAATAATCAGTATACTTATGTATAAATATGCAAATACACTCACATATGTGTATGTATTTGTATATGTGTATGAGTATGTGTATAAATTTTAAAAAGCTTATAACTGCAATATACTATTTTGTAGATTTATACCTTAATTTTAAGTAAAATTTTTCCAAATTTAATTTCAGAATCGTGTTCAGCGATGTTCAAAACCCTTTACACATAAATATTCAACTTTTTTAATTTTCAATATTTTATCCCTACCTTTGCGGACTGCGCTAGCTCACATATAAGCTACCAATGAACTCTAGTAATGTATGGAATATGTATGTTCTTTCTATACAACAATTTTCTACAAACAAAAAGGTCGATTTCTGAGTAAAAATGCCGGTCTTCTAATTTACGAAAGTGTGGTTATTTTTGAACATCCTATATTATAATAATTAAAATAAAGCTTCAAAAATCAAGACATACCAAGAGGTAAAAAGCTAATTTTTTACCCAATTTCTGGACACCCTGTATGCAGAGTATAACAATGACATGTTACCTAAATTTAAAGGATTATAGAAAGAGTGATTCTAAAGACGATTTTTTATTTACTACTTTTGATTTAAAGTTTTATTTTAAAAATATTCAATGATAAGGATGCTATTAGTCAATTCCTATCTAAAAAACATCAAGATGCAAAAAAATGCGCCAAATAGTTATCCCCTATCAAAAGACCTTTATACAAAGAAACTATTATATTAATTGAACATTCTTAATAAAAGAATACTAATAAAAAAGAATTAGTCGTTACAGTTTCTTAAAAAAATTATATTTATTGAAAAATGTTACTTATTACAAAGAATACTTTATTTTATTTAAATTCTGTTAAAAAGGATTGAAAACAAATGTTAAATAAAGCCAACTATGTAATCTTTATTCTCTTACATTTTTTTTATAGATAGTTTTTAATCAATATGCTTACAATTATATTATAGATTCTTTATAAGCAATTTATTTACAATTTTTTTATAGAGAACTTGTCGAACCTCCTTGCTTTTTTAAATAACAAAATAATAATCATTTTAACTTAAAATTTCATACTTCTTATAATATATGAATATACTATGAATTCGTGGTTATTAATTGAAAAGAACAGAAAATTTGTCAACGTGAATTTGTAGTTGTGGGTGGAAAACAATGCTACTCTAGCCGACAAATGATCATCAATGCTGTCCTAGCAGGACTAGAAACTTCATCAAACAGAACACATTGGTAATAATACATCACGTCATAATACATGGAGACTCACCAAGTTCTCTATAAAAAAATTGTAAACAAATTGCTTATAAACAATCTATAATATAATAGTAAGCATATTGATTAAAAATTATCTATAAAAAAAATGTCAGCTTATTTTTTAGAAACTATATACTGAGAATAAAGATTACATAGTTGACTTTATTTAACATTTGTTTTCAATCCTTTTTAACAGAATTCAAATAAAATAAAGTATTCTTTGTAATAAGTAACATTTTTCAATAAATATAATTTTTTTAAGAAACTGTAACGACTAATTCTTTTTTATTAGTATTCTTTTATTAAGAATGTTCAATTAATATAATAGTTTCTTTGTATAAAGATCATTTGATAGGAAATAACAACTTAGCGCATTTTTTTGGAATCTTGATGTTTTTTAGGAAGGATTTCACTCATTTTGTAAGTTTAAAAAATTTAAACATTTAGACAATAATAATTTGGATTTTTAATTTATCTTAATTTACATTGCTGCATTTATCGATTAGTTGTTTATATATTATGCAAAAATATTAAATAATTAATATTATTCTGTCTGTCTCTCTTCAACTATACAGGGTGTCCGGAAAAAAGGAGACATATTTTGAGGGGAGGTTCCTGACGCAATTCTAAGAACTTTTTTTGTCTTGGTATTATTTGATTTAAAGCTTTATTTTTGAGATATTCAATGATAAAGATGACACTAGTAAGATAGAGACACTCCGGTAGCTGAAGCAAGACAGAGTGGTGTCATCTCACTTTAACTATCGAAGCGTCTCTGTCTAACTAATGGAAAATTTATCGTTGAATATCTCTGAAATAAAGCTTTAAATCAAAAAATGCCAAGAGAAAAAAGTTCTTAGAATAGCCTCAGGAACCACCTCTCAAAAAATGTCTCCTTTTTTTCCGGACACCCTGTACATCTGTCTGTATCTAACTAATAGCTTAGTACCTCTATAATAGTAATAACCTTTATAATAACTAATAGTTTAATACATAAATAATTAATATAATTAACTAATTTTAATAATTAGAAATGAGCCATAATCATTCAGTAAGTAAATAATCGGAGATTATTTGGGTGGGGCGAAGAGATGATTACTAACAATTTACAGAAATATTTAATTTAATTAATTAATTTTATTGATTAGAAATGGGCTATAATCATTCAGTAAGTAAATGGTCGGGGGAGGTGGCGAGAAAGATGTGTGGAGGATGGTTACTAGCAATTTGCATAAATATTTAATTTAATTAATTAATTTCAATGATTAGAAATTGGTCATAATCACTCAGTAAGTAAATGGGCGATGGGAGTGGCATAAAGAGGATGGGACGAAAGAGTAACTAGAAAGGGGTGTACTGGGTGGTTACTAACGATTTAAATAAATATTTAATTTAATTAATTAATTTTAATCATTAGAAATTTGTCAAAATCGTTAAGTAAGTAAATGGGCGGTGGGGATGGCGTAAAGGAGGTGAGGAGAAAGAGGTGTATTGGATGGGTAATCAACTAGTTTCTAATGATTTAAATAAATATTTAATTCAATTAACTAATTTTAATTATTAGAAATCTGTCATAATCGTTCAGTATATAGCAGTATGTGTGTGGTGACATCATAGAATTTTTTAAAGAACTTGATTTATCTTTAATATGATTAATCCTAAGTTTTGTACATTAAAGTACTTTAATATATTTCATCTGGCTCGATATTTAAAATAAAAGATAAAAATCCAGACTGACTCGTACAAATATCCATTGAAAGTTTGTGTATATAATATTCTTATATACATAAATAATATTTATTAAAATAATTTTTAAACCAAAATACATTTAATTTGATTTTTAATTAAGTTATCTACATACTTACAACATAAACTTCAAGTATAAATGTTAAATAATTTTAATATAATATACTGTAACAAACCATACATAAAAAATTGTTCTACCATCAAATTGAAACAATATTTTGAAATTTAATTAAAATCTTATATCTGTAAAAAAAAGTGTCCCTAAAGAATCATAAGTTTTTCGTTTATAAATCTTATAACATAGGTCATTAAATTCTCTTAGTTCCACTAATGAATATATTTTATTTTAATAAAAGCCTGCGATTTTATAAAAAAATTTTGTTTAATCTTTTAAATTTAAAATTTGTTGAGATCTCTTAATAATATTTTAAATAAATTTTTATATTTATATATATATCTGAGCTTTATTTTTAAACTCTATATAATATTATTTGAAAAAGTTATTTATCACATTTTATATAATCATATAAAATTCGTTACCTAAAAATAATTAAAGAAAATGCAAAATAAAATAAGTGTTATGTTAATTTTATAATATAAGAGATTGTATTTTTATATTAAAACTAAATTAAAAATAATTAATAATCATACATAGCGCATTATTTTTTAATTTAATTACTAATAGTATAATAAATTTAGATTTTTACTGAACAATGTAGTATTAACATTTATTCTCACACGAACGTTTAACAAATTTCAACTATGTATTATCCCAAACCATGATCTTCAAAAAACCCTTGAGGAGTTTCTTCCTGAAAAATAAAAATGAAAAGTAGGTTGTTAAACAACCGCTCACTTACATTCATATGAAATATATGAATAGGGGTCAATTACTTTGATGCTGCATTTCATAAAAAATGTATACATAAGAAAAAGTGTAAATAAACATACACGTACCTACTTTGAATTATGCAATCTTCTTGATACAGCTTTAAATGATGAATTGAACCCTTTTCATATAATGAAGTATTAACTGGTATGGATACACAATGCTGCATAAAACACATGTTGTTTTATAGCGCTGGTAGCACCTTCAGGGATTTACTTGAAAATATTTTTGTACTAAAGTACTATAGAGCTAATATAATTTAATATATATGGTTTATACAGCTAATTAAAAAAATAGTCAAAAAGAATGTGCTTATAAAATTTGTAAAGAACTAAAAAAAATATATTTCTAATATATATGTGTATATATATGAAAAACTCCTAGTAGCATATAAATAGATATACAGGGTCCGGAAAAATGCGGACATTTTTTGAAGGGTAATTTCGGACACTATTCTAAGAATTTTTTGATTTGAAGTTTCATTTTTAAGATATTCATTAATAAAGATGCCATTAATTAGATACAGATATTTCATAAGTTGAAGTGAGAAAGCACAACTCTCTGTCTCATTTCAACTGTCAAAGGGTTTCTGTCTCACTAATAACATCCTTATCGTTGAAAATTTTAAAACTAAAATTTCATGTCAAAAAATACCAAGTGAAAAAAATTCTTAGAACAGCTTCAGGAATTATCCCTCAAAAACTGTCTAGCTTTTTTCTAGACAACCTGTAGAAATATGTATACATATTTTTTCTATTTTACTTTTATTAAATAAATGTAAGACTAAAAAGTCACATGTAATCTATTGTAACATTAAAAATGAACTATTATTGCAAATATAAGAATATAAATATATATACATGGTGTTGGTATATAATGCATATATGTGTAAATACGAATAAAAAGTTTCAGCTTACTATACTGAGATGTAATATTTTATTAAAACAAGAATGATTAATTTAAAATATATATGAGAGGATAATGTATTATTAATAGTATTCATTAAATTTTTAGTAATATATGTTGTTATTGCCACAGTAAGAAATTTATTATTTCTAAGTAGTATAATTTAATATTATTTTTCTCTATAAAAATTAAAATTATTCATACATATATATATTAAAATCAGCTAATCTCTTCAACATATTTGTATAGTATACATGCTATACCATTCCAAAATATATTTGTTCATGGAAAAATGGAAAAGTTTTAAATGATCACTTGTCATATAACAGCTAAATTTCAAATTATTATATTATACACATATGCCATGATATCATTCAGGAGATGAGTGTTTTCCTGTTGCTGATCACTTGGTCATCCAGTTTTGGTATGAAGAACACGTAAGAACATAGCGTCTATAAAAGCCCTAAATCCCGGAGAGCACCTTCCACAGCTTCATCCTTCCACAAACAAACAAATACTAACTAATCTTACTATATTTCTTACTATGTTTTTATTTAACTATTGAACTGGGTAATATATAAACATAATAAGCATTTCTCTATTATTAAATGGATCATGCTTATACGAATAAAGATTTCTAACTAATTAAATAAATGTAAATATGATATATATATATACATGTGTGTGTGTGCATAATATATATGTATAATGGATGATATATAATTTTACACACAATGCATGTATATATATTTTGATATGAATTTTAAAAATATGATATTAAATATATTTATATTTACTATAACTGCTAAAATGTATGTTTAAAATTTCAAATGTCATTAAAAGTTATTCTAACACAGCTTAAATTATATGCTCATATATGATATTGAAATATCCAAGATTACTTAAAAAAGTCTTATTTATAAGGCTAAACTGAATAAATAATCATTTTATCTTTCTTTTATTTGTAATTTTTTGTTCAAATTATAACAGTATTTTCTCTGGCCATTAAAATAGCAGTATTCTCTTGACCAACTATAGCACTACCACTAGAGTAAACATTAAAAAACGTAAACAATTTATTATTACATTATCACATTATGTATCAATTATTATAAGATAACTACTATATATTCATTTCTTAAAATACTATATTTATTTGTAATTAGTACATTATTATATTATACGAATATATCCATAGTGCGAAATCGGACATGAAAATACTGCTACATATTGATCAGAAAAAATGATTTGTTATTAAAAAAAAATAAAGTCCCAAATTAAGAAATGAATGAGATGTTTATCTTTGATTTGACTTCATGAGTATATTATATCAAAAAAGTATCAATTGGAAATACTCTTATATCAATAACTATTAAGTTTTAATTATACAATCAAAAGATCATTAATCCAGCAATATTTTTAAGTATATATGCAGGGTGTCGAAAAAATAGCATATCCTGTTTTAAACGGTGATTCCTGACATAATTATATTATATTACATTAAATATTTATAAACCTTTGGTATTTTATATAATTTTAATCTTCATTGCTAATCAAGGTATTCTTTGATACAGATGCCTTTAATCAGAGACAGTTTAAGTGAAATATGCTATACTGTTTTACTTCTACTAATTATTTCTGTCTAATTAACAGTATCTTAAAAATTGAATATCTTCAAAATGTAGCTTCAAGTCAAAAAATATTAAAAGAAAAAGCTTCTTGTAATGGTGTGAGAAGGCACTCTTAAAAAAATGCGTTAATTTACGAATAGCCTGTACACAGGGTGTTTCAGTTAGATACGACCAAATTTTAAGAAGCTTGTTTTATCATATTTCAATTTGAAGCTTAAATTTTAAGATATTTGATGTTAAAGGTATTATGAGTTGAACAAAGATAGTCAATGAATTAAAGTTTGATAAGACTGCTTTGTCTTACTTCAATTAACTGATCATTTCTGCCTATTCATTACTACTTTTATCACTGAATATCTTAAAAACTAAGCTTCAAATCGAAAAGTGATAAAAGACTCTTCATTTAAATTACCTTGAGGAAAAACCCTTCCATACAGTTCGTGAATTTCTGAACATCCTATATATATATAATTTCTCATTTATAAAATAAAAAACACAAATCTGATATTTGTGCTTAACATATATACTATATTAATAATGCTATAATTATTACATGTATGAAAGATAAATTTATAGATTAATATATTTATTCAGCACCTTTTAAATGTAGTTTTTGTTTTAACATATGGAATATTAAAATGGTTTGAAACATTTTTAGCTAATTATTATCTACTCCTTTTATGTTCCAAGCTTTATTGGAACTTTAAAAATCTTGTAGCAGTAATTTCATAATATATGAATATGTAATATTTTAATTATTTTAATTAATATTATATTCTAGTATTTAATTGTCATCAACTAACACTATAATAATTACTTTTCTATAAAACACTATACTCACATAATTTATTTGTTTCATTATCTTTATAAATAGTTTATATTTATCTAATAAATACTTTTATAAATATCTTTCTTTAAATGCTATAAACTTTGAAAAATAATTAAAGAAATATAAATATAATTTTTAAATACTAAAATTTATTAAATTAACACAGAAAATTTTGCAATATATGTATTAAGAAAATTGAGAACATATAAGATATTCTAAATATAAGACAAAAAACCACAATATATATATACATATATAATTTTTTTAGAAACTACAATTTTATGAATCTTAAATATTTATAGGGAAAATTCTATATGAACATGCATCTATTTAAAGCATTATTTGGATATAAATTACTAATATAATGTATATATCTATCTCTCTCTCTCTCTTTCATGCTTTTAAAACAAATTGAATACTTGCTGTTTAGATAAAGTTAGTTTGGTAGATAAAATTTTTACTGTTAAATTTATATATGTATTGATATATAAAAATAAATAATTCTATAAAATATATTTTTCTAAATATACTTTAAATATTATTGAAAAAATATAAACTTTAAAAATTATAGATTTAACCATTTGAAATATATTAATTAGAATGCTTTGACACATACAATAAATTAATAATTTTCTTTACTGATTATAATTGAGTTTAAATATCACATTTTAACATGCAAACAACATTATACTTCTACTAAAAAACACAGTTGTAAAGAAAACTTGTTAAAAATTGATTCTTTCTATACATATTGATTTATATTGGACAAATAATAAATTTTTAAATTTTAAATAAATCTAATTTTATATACAAAAAAAAAAAATTAACAGCTATGCTTAATCATTCATCATCAATATATATTTATTATAGAATTTAATTGATTGTTATTCAGTAAGATAAGAAATAGTAGAGGTTTCTAAATATTATCATCTTTATAATATTAGTTTATAATATATATTTATATTTTAGTTTTACTTTTATTTTAATATTTAAGATTCATGAACAACATATTATTTAACTTAATTTCTTTATAAAAGAAAAAACTAAAGAAAATTAAAATGTTTTAAAAATAAGTAAAAAAGAATTGAAATATTATTTGTTAATAAAAAATATATATTTTTCCTGTTGGCATTTTTTTATTTAAAGCTTTATTTTTCAAGATATTCAATGGTAAAGATGCCACTAGTAAAAGAGAGGCACTCCGATAGTTGAAGTGAGATAGCACCACTCTGTCTATCAGAGCATCTCTATCTAACTAATGACAAATTTATCGTTGAATATCTCAGAAATGAAGCTTCAAATCAAAAAATGCCAAGAGAAAAAAGTTCTTAGAATGGCCTTAGGACAACCCCCTTTAAAGAAGTGCGGTCGTTTTGTAACACCCTGTGTATATTATATTTAATTTAATTCAATATCATATAAAAATTGATTGGAACTATACTACAAATCTATTACAATATTATTTATTTTAATTTATGTTTTCATAAAAAGAATTAAATACAACTGTGATTTATGAAAATTTATGAAAACAAATTTTCTTTAAAACTGTACATGCTTAAATAGTGGTATATGTACACAAACATTGTTTGGTCAAATCATATTAGTCACTATAATGAAATTTATATACATATAAGCATTTGTTTATATTAGCAATATTTAATATAAATAATTGATATTATATTTAGAAAAAATATATAGTACTGTACTAAAAAGTTGTATAATAAATATGCTGAAATACTATTTATCTAACTTGAAATAATATAATTAATTTACAGTTTCCAACATTTCAAACTACAAACAACTATGTTTATAATTATACTGTTTCTGTCTAATTAAAAATATCTTTATTAATCAATATATCAAAAACTAAGCCTTAGATCATAAAAAATGAATTAGGACTTTTAAACTTGGATTAACTTTAAGAGTGATTATGTGAAAGGGATACACAAATTTTGGGACACCCTTTATAATATATATATATATATATATATATATATAAATATATGTAACATGTGAAAAAAGGATATTTTATAATTTAAATAAATTTTCTAATTTTTATTATCTAAATTATAAAATTTACATACTACCATTATTATGATTATCAAACAAAAAATTTGATTTTAACAATTAACCTTGTATTAATTTTTTCTGAATAAGTTAATATGAATTTATAATTATTATCTACAGTTTTATAAAACAAATGTTATATGTATATTGACTTTATATTTTCCTTTATAATTTTTGTTAGTAATAACATCATTTTTAAAAAATAAAGAATAGTTTTATAGCTTATGAATATATTATGATCGAAACATTTAAAGGTTTTGTATATGCAATATATATATATATATATTATATATATAATATATATAAATACACACACACATATATATTTAATAGATATTACAATTCAATGGGTACTTCCCCATGACTAACCTCCTGCAGTAGATCCTGTGCAGCTATAGCTTTTAATACATTCTTTTTACTAGTTTCTTGTATTTCACCGCCAACTAAGAGTTCATCCAATATAAAGTATGCCTTTTCAAAGTTAAAAATGATATCCAGTTCACAAACCTATGATACAAATTTTTAATAAGTTTAAAAAATAAACAAATTAAATAATTAAAAAATAATTATGGAATTACATAGTACATATTATTGCTTAAAATTTATAAAAAGTATATAATAATAGAGTAATTATATTTAAAATAAAAATAAATTTTTCATAATATATACTTACACTTCCAAAATATTTATCTAATAACTCCACATATCTGTGAATTATTTCTAATGTAAGTAACTCATTATCATTTTGTTCAATTGCACAACAAAAATATAAACTAGCATATCTGTAACAAAAAATTAAAAATAAGAGATAAATAAATAACCAAATATACTGAATATAATAATTAGTGTTTTGTATTAAGAAAAGTACCTGTGTTACAAGCTTACAGAAATAAAATAAAATAATTTATGCTCTACATTATATCTTATCATGTTAACAAATTATTTCTATACAAGTTTCCTTGCAATAATTTTGTAGCAGCAATTTTGTAACACCATGTATATGTATAGAGTAATTCATGCTACTTGCTCATCTTTGTAACTTTCAAAGTATGCGTTACATAAAAGTTTTATATACAGAAGTTACATAATTTGAAACAATACATTATGTAGGGTATTTATTTTTGTTATAGATGAAAGTCTTACAGAGATTTGTAGGTCGATTTTGTAGTTCTGACTTAATATTACAGGAAGAAAATGTTCAGAAAATACAGCAAAATTATTTGTTTGATTTAGGTTTATTAGGTTTAGAGCTAATAAACATTGATGCTTTTCACTCAGAATTTGACGTTCTTCTATATTTTGGGACAAAAATATAGTATTTCATTTTAAAAAACAAAATTAATCTACAAATCTTCATAAAGCTTTTATCTATAAAAAAAATAAACACACTACATAATGTACTGTTTCTGTTTATGCAAATTTTATATATAAAACTTTTGAGCAATGTATACTTTGGAAGTTGCAGAGGTGAATAAGTTGTGTGGACCACACAGCAAACACAGTGTTGCAAAATTGTGGCATTTCCTTCAAGGGAGTTACTCTTGAGGGTGTACCGAGTCGAAAAGTCCTTTACCATTTTTTTGATCTAGAGCTTAATTTTCAAGATATTTAATGATAAAAATGTCATTAATTAGATAGAGACACTCCATTAGTTTAATTGAGATAGCACTTGTTTGACTCATTTCGACCATCGGAGTGCCTCCATCTAGTTAATGGAATTTTTATCATTAAATATCTCGAAAAATATGCTCTAGATAAAAAAATGGTAAAGGACTTTTCGACTCAGTATACCCTCAGGAGTAACCACCTTGTAGGAAGTACAGCAATTTTACAACACCCTGTATATCAAAATATATATTGTAATTATTTTTTTATCACATTAAAATTAAACTAAATAATTAAGAGTTTATTTACATTATTAATATTTAAGAACTATTAAGTTGGCAATTAAGTGATTGTGTATTTTGTCAATAGGTGGCCTTAGCACATTTAATTTAATTTTTTGCTGCCAAAAATCAGAAGTTTTATGAATATGAAATTATGACATTGCCTAAAAAATGACAAAAGATCATCAACAAAAACAGACAATACCTAATTGAATAAAGTTATATTTTAAGTAAAAATTTTGAATTTTCCTTCTTATTTAAAATATATAATCATTTAGTTACCAACCCAATAGATTTCCCATTAAAAGAACTTCAAATAGTTCTCTGTATTTAAAAATAAATTTGAATTGTTGTTAAAGACAAATATTTTAATTTAACATATTCAATCTTTTTTACACATCAGTAATTTTTATAGTTATTACAAGAAATTTATATAAAATATATAAATTTATATAATAGAATAATATAAATAAACATATTAAATACATAAATATCAATATTTTTTCCTTGTTTAATGTAATAATTCTTTTAAGTTTTATCAGTGTAACTCACAAGTTCAAAAGACTGATAATATTTCATGAAAGATTTATCACCCAGATAATTTAACCGTTTGCGTACCACGAGCCACTTTCGCGCTCTTCAGATTTTGTGTCGAGAAAAGCCACCAGGGCATTTTGGTAAAATTTTAGCTTTTTTCGGCACGTAATGAAAGGAGCGCTATCGCGCTCTTTGGCTTTTTTTTGGCACGTAATCGAAGGAGCACGATCGCGCTCCTTGGCGCTTTTCGATCGAGTTTTTTCAAAACCCACTGGTACGCAAACGGTTAAATATCCCTTTAGATCCACTTATTCTATTCTATCAATATTGATTTTTATTATTTAATATTTAAGTAAATATTTTTAATATACTCTATATAAAATATGTATACCTTTTATACACTACTTTGACATCTTTCCATTCCAAAAAACTTGACATTTTTGGTTTTCTCGCCAAAATTGTAGTTATTAATTCTCTTGTAATTTTTTTCTTCAGTTTATCAGGATGAGCAACATACCACTTTTGTAGACGAAGCTTTCCTTGACGACTAAATAATAGCATAAACTGCATCTAAAATATATTCATTAAATTTAAAAAGAAATTAAAAATATTATTTATAAGATTTATCTTTACCATTTTGATAAAAACTTATGTTTTCTTTTCGTTCTTTATACAGGTTATGTATTAACATTTATACAAAAATAACATTCACTATATAGCGCCACCTTTGCAGGACAAGTAGCGCCAGCGAAAGAAACAACAGATAACCACCGTAAGACGTCATCACAATTTGCAAGGGTTAAATACTCCCCTCTACCTAAAGTGGGACTCCTATCCGCAGCGACATCTGAAATTGGTACAGTTTTCGAAGAACTAGTTTCAATATATATATAGTCGAAAAAGAGCATAATTTAAATAATTTTAAGTAAATTTAATAACAATTAATATTAATATAAAGATATATTATAGTCCTTCTATATATCATTGGTTATATAGTTTTTCGTTGCTGCACTTATAGTTACACTAGTGCAATTATAATCCAATCAGGAACCAATAACAGAACTTTTTTAGTTCCTGATTGGTGTGTAATTGCACTAGTGTAGCTAGTGCAGCAACGGAAAGCAGGTCACATGTGTATTCGAAGCAGTCACTATACTCTATTAATTGTGATAGAAAGTTATGTTTTACATTGACTCTTAATATTAATATATTGTCAAAGAATAATATTAATACTTGTTATATAAAATTTAATCTTGAACTATATTAATTATAAATTTCATAAAATAATTATATAAAGAATAAAAAGTGTGTGAAGCATTAGTATTACTTTTAGATACTGAATAATACTGTACAAATTGAATTTCTGATCTTGGCATTTATATCTGATTTATATATACAATGAATGAAACTATTGATGATATTTGTGAAAAATTGGATGATCTTATGATAAAAAATTTTGAACTAATGGAAGACAAAATAACTATTACCATGCAAATGGAAAAATTGGTCAGAAATGGATATATAGAACTGGCAAAAACTAGATATATTCGTGGTAAAGAAAGTATCAGTATGTTACAAGTTCCAGTTGATAAAGGCAATTTAACATCATTGTTCAATATAGAATCATCCTTAACAGATGAGCCATATAATCATGTATGTTTTGATTTACGTTTGAAAACACCAGTTGATTGTGACAAAATATATCAAATTCAAGATCCTATTAAATGGTTTGGTATATTAGTTCCAAAAAATCTTCGGTTAGCTCAAAAATGGTTTCAAGATACAATATTTCTTTCTGCAAGATTAGCAAATGTGGAATCAGAGCTAATTACAATTATAAGTGAAATGAAGAAATTGTGGAATAAAATACAATCTACGTAATGTGTTTACATATGTGTGTGTGTGGATATATAACAAATGTGTATGTAAAGAATGAACTAATTTTCATACAATTTAAATATAATAAAATATTTTAGAATACATTATTTTTCATTTTGGATTATTTATATAATATTAATTTTAAATGAGTAGAATTGAATTAGGTGGCGTTTAAATTAGATTTATTTTTTTTGTATGCTAAAGCAAATGTAAATAACAAGCAATTACATTACCTGATTAATAAAAAACAGTTCATATAATCTTTTGAATAGATTTAACAAAATTTTGTTGAAAATTTTTACTATTAAAATTCCTTTAATAAAGAATAATTTCTATAATTTTTTAAATGTTAAAGAAAGATATGTTACTATTTATATTTTACAATAAAAGAATAAAACAGAAGTAATTAATATTTTCAAAAATATAATTAAAGATATATTTAATATTATCTGTAATCTGATATTCTCTATACTTTAAAAAATCTGTAAACCTATACAGGGTGAAAGTAAGTAATACATTTTTTATTAACATACCTGTGGTCCATGACCTTTCTATTCAGAGTTACAGTCATCAAAATGCCATCTGTTTTTGGAGTGACTGTACAGCCAATCCAGGACCGTCGACACTTGACGCGTACTCCACTCGCCTAATTTCAGTTTTCTATGGCAGATTTTCGGAATAATTATTTTTCTTGACGAAGGAAAAATATATTCTTTTAATCCTTCTTAGAAAGAAAATCTGGTATAGGAGATTGAAGTGAGACGAATGGGGCACACACCAAGTGTCGACAGTACTGGATCAGCTATACAGTCGCATCAAAAACAGATGAAATTACGATGACCTATAACTTCAAATAGAAAGATTATGGACTACAAGTAAGCTAATAAAAAATGTTCCATTTATCCCCCCCTATAACCTCCTAAAATTTGGCCTAGAGTCACTGTTACACCATGTATTTGTAGAAGTCTGATTGGAGCCGTAGACACCTCATTGCTACGTAAGAGTATAAGGGTTGAGCCAGGCCTGCCTTCTTTCTTACTCATGAGCAATTTGACGTCTGTTCTTGAATAGAGTAAATAAGCGTGTTTCTGTGGTCTCTGATTTGTAATTGCTTTAAATACGGTAGAAAATTATTTACCCTACTCACTAACAGGCATCAAATTGCTCGTGGCTAAGAGAGAAGGCAGGCCTCACCCCATCTTCTTACTTTTACTTGGTAATGAGGTGTCTACGGTTCCAAACTCGCTTTCATTGATCCAAACATAAAAATCTTTAACAGTTAATAACTTTGTTTTTATTCATTTTAGGAAAAAATGGCTCAAGGTTTTTCGATTTAAAATGGCCGAATTTATAAAAAATTAAAATTAAAGTACAGAGTGTTGAATCACCTTTATACACATACACAACAGTAAATACCGTATTTTATAGACTGTAAGACGCATCTTAATTTTTAAGTAATTAAAATAAAAAAACATTTTTACCATTTTTATGATTAGATTGCAAAGCCAGACTAAAAATTAATTCTTAGCTTATAAAACCAAATTCACCTTTAAAATCCCTAAAAAACGTGTGAAGATCATCTGAACTTTCTTCATTCTCTTTGTTGTCATCATTGTCCTCTTCATACATAAGATTGGACATTTTTATCTAATTTTGAGTATAAGATGTATATGAACTTTGGAGGCAATTTTTCGAAGAAAAAAGTGTGTCTTATAGTTCGCAAAATATGATAACTTTATTCATAATAATTCAAATAATCCCAGTTTACCTAAATGTTGGAATTACTTTGGGTTACTGTTACATATAGATTTATGTACTATATCATTAAATAAAAAGCGTCAAAAAATTCTTTGAAACCAATAAGCAGTACAACTTCAAAAATATCCTAACAGCAAACATGACTAAAAATTGACTATAAGTTAACAAAATTTGAATAAATTGGAAAAATATCAGCTTATAGTTGGTTTTTAGTCACGTGTGTATTAATCCAATTTGAAAAATACCAATATGAAGAAAGCATTCAACGTGGAGATAAGTCATTTATCGATTAAATTATTTCCAATGGCCGAAGCGAGCGCCACATACACTTACCTATGAAATACGTTTCTCTCTTTATTGAAGTAAACACAAAATAATGTTTGTTTAATTTTACTTATTATTCTCCAAAATTGCTATTTAAAAATGTCTCTTATAAATCATATGAAGATTTCACAAATGAAAGTAGATAACGAGTTTAATGATCATGAATCAATGGTAGGTTATATTTAATTATATTTGTTTTCTATATATCAGAGTAATATGTGTTTATTATAATAAAATTGTATAACTTAATTATTATTATTTAATTGTAGGAGATATTGCAACAAAAATTAAAATTGAAATCAGAAGCATTAATTTATTTAAATAAAGAATTAGAACACTGTTGTACAGAACGTAATCAACTTAAATTAATGGTAGAGAAACTACAAGAAAAATTAATGTTTTTCAAGAAGGAAATGAATAATATAACAGAATTAAACAGGTTATTAAAGATAGATTAATATTGTTACTTGAATTTTTAAAGCATGTATATATTTTAAACAGGTCTGACGTAAAGGAAGATTTTAAGATGTTAGACTTACTTACAGAGATTAAAGAAGAAAATAAATGTCTTAAACTACAAGTTGAGACATTAAGACATAAATTAAGGGAAGCTGAAAGAGATATCAAAGTTTTAAGGCCAAACAATAGTCATGTCTGCTTAAGCGAAAATTATGTTCCAGTAGTTCATCAAAGAGAAGAAATGATAGAACAATTAGAAAAATTAAATCTTAAAGTAAATATAATTAGCTACAATGAATATCAGAATCATAATTAATATTAATATATTAACTTTAGTGTTCTCAACTACAAACTGATCTACAAACGGTAATTGATGAAAAACATGAAATTGAAGTAGAATGTAATACATTTAAAACTAAAGCGCATAAATTAAATTATGAACTAGCACGAGCTTTAAATGCTACTTCTCCTATGGACATTGATGCACTTATTAATGAAAATAGGTAACTAAGGCTGAAAATATTGAGTATTATTTTTAATATTTATTTAAATTATTTTATGCACATAGATATTTACAAGGAAGAATTCAACATTTAATTGAAGAAAAACAACTCTTACATCAATCACTTCTGAAATATAAAGTATTATTTTTTTGTGACAGAATTTTATATAAAACGACTAATTATTTATTTTTAACATTAAAATTAAAATGTTAAAATTAATTGTATAAACCTTACCTCTTAGAATATGCTGGATAGCAAAAAAGCAAAAGGTACTATAACATTAGGCGCTAATACAGCTATTGGTAATATTATAACACATAAACAAGGTAAAATTTAATAATTTTATAATAAGTCTTCCAAATCTGATTGGAAAGTTTTTTATAATTTTTCAATCACTGGAGTTTCACTTCAACTATATGTATTTTTTTGTTTAACTAATGGTATCTTTATCATTAAATATTTTAAAATCTAAGCTCTGATCGAAAAATGGTAAAAGAATTTTCAACTTTGTTTTATGTCAGAAATAACTTTTTTAAAGAAAGTATATGAGTTTTGGAATATATTATGGTGATAATGAAATATTTCAGATTTTTGAAAATTAGCAAACGAAATTACTGATATCAATAGCATATAGAATAACATAGAATAGCATAAGAATAATAAAAAATAAATTTATTAATAAGATGTTCCAAATTTTTTAGTTAATAGTGAGCACTTATTACATATAAGGTGTAACAATGATCTTCGAAATTTTAAGGAGTTTTAGATAAAGAGATTTTACGAAAATGTTTCATTTACCATTTTTCGATCTGAAGCTTAATTTTAAAGATATTTAACAATAAAAATACTATTAGCTAGAAAGAGATAGCTAATTGAAATGAGATAGCATCACTTTCTCTTACTTCAACCAACTGGCTGTCTCTGTCTAACTAAGTATTAAATCGAAAAGTGGTAAATAAACAATCGTCTTAGAATTACCTCTTCTGCAACTCCTTAAAATTTCAAAGGGGATCATTATTACACTCTGTATTTATTTTTATAGTAGAGCAATTATTACAACAAGGATGCCATGTTCCACCACAAAAATCTGCAACAGCTATTGAAGAATTACGTTGTCTTTGCATAGCATTATTGGAATCATTAAATGATAAGACTTTGGCTTTAAATCATCAAAAAAAAGCAAATAAGTTAGAATTATATTTTATTTATCTTTTTATTGTGTTAATGACTGGTTTTATATTTCATAATGCTGAAGTTTATTATATTTTCAGAATTTTAGCTCTAAGAATATGTGAATTAGACAATGAAGTTCAGTCACCGGCAATAAGATTATTAGATGGATATACATCTATAAGTATTAATATTTAATATTTATATTGGATGATTAAATTATAATTTATTTCATAAATTTATATACATAACTTTTTTTATAGGTACTGAAGAAGTAAATAATTTAAGTGATATTTCATTTGAACCGAGTATACATTCTATAGAAGCTAATAAACATATATCAGAAGAATTGAATGATAAAAGTAACTTGGCTACATCTGAGAAACAAGATTTCCAGCAAATGAATTCTGTGCAAAAAATTCTTCCAGAAAATTTAGCAGTTTTAGTTCAAAAAGCCTTAAATACATTCAAAGATAGTACAGAAAAGTAATTATATATTATAATTGTGTGATAAAACAGGGTAGTCCAGTATAACTCTATCCTTTTAGAAATAGTAGTTTTAAAATATACATGTCTTTTATTATATTTTTCTAAATAAATGGACAAAGTTTGTGTAAATCATTTTTATACAGGGTGTCTAGAAAAAAAGGAGACATTTTTTGATGGGTGATTTCTGACGCAATTTTAAGAACTTTTTTCTGTTAGCATTTTTTGATTTGAAGCTTCATTTTCAAGATATTCAATGATAAAGATGCCATTAGTTAGACAGAGACTTTTCGATAATTGAAATGATGTGGTGCCAATCTGTCCCATTTTAACTATCGGAGAGTTTCTGCCTAACTAATAGCACCTTTATCGTTAAAAATCTTGAAAATGAAGTTTCAAATCAAAAAGTTTTAAAGGAAAAAAACTCTTAGAATTGGGTTATGAATAGCCTCTCAAAAAATGTCTCTTTTTTTTCAGACGCTCTGTATAATGAAGAACATATGTAGCGTTTGACACAGTATTTGAGCTTTAGCTTTTGAGCTTCGTATACTATTAAAAATCATTAAAAATTTTATATCATGTTTCTTTAATATTGGGTTAAAAAATTGATATGTTCGTTAAACCACTAGATGAATAAGAACTTGTTATGAGAGACTGTAAATAATCTCTCACTACACGTCTTGTGTCATTGTAACAGAATATATTAATTTTGCTTTTAAAGGTTTTAAAGCATTAGTACTGTTGTATTATTCTAAGCTTTCCAAATGTGGAATCTTTTTTTAATATAATCCATGAAAATCATTACACAATTTACATTTGATAAATAACATCTCTTTTTGCTTAAATAAGATATTAATAATGTTTTGCAAGCTAATAAAAATTATAAAAAATAAAAAATATTTCATTACAAACTTGTTATTCGAATCTTTGTTACATAAACAATTTTTTTGAAAATATCCTGAATTGCGTTGTCTCTAAATATTCTATAAATCGATGCATTGGCAACGTCTTGCAATTAGACAAAGACGTCAGTTAAAAACTGCTGGACTAATAGAAATAGGTGACGATAAAATACTCGTGAGGTACACAGACCGGCACGGATGGTGTCCCTACCCGACATAGAGTATAGCATTTACCAGGCTGGACAAATTTGCCCTCTCACTCGTACGTGACGTCAAATGCTTGTTGGTGGGGTGGTAGGAGAAGCGCGATGCTGGTCTAAATATATGAAGTATAGGCCAGTATATGGCAATACACTATACCATGCTATCTCTCTCAAATGCACGGCCGAGGGTTTCCTTTTCTTTTTCTTTAGCTATAGGTTGTCTGGCGGGGGCAAAGGAGAACGTGGTGGGAGGTGTTTCGATTCCTCATCCTCGTCTTACGCACGCCAAATAATAAGGATAGCTTTATATGGGACGGAAAATCTACGGACAAAACTCGAGTCCCTATCGGCGTCCTTGTTTGGCAGCCGCTTTAGCATACTCTCTAACTTATTAAACTTACCTTTTATATCTAAGGAGCGCGCGCAACGCTAGGCCGCTCTTTGCACTTTCAACTTATGTGTCGCACTCTCACCTGTCTTTTCTACTTAATGTTATAGGAATGATCTTTTTTCAGGGAACGTAAATTATATATTACTATAATAATTTTATAATTTATATTTATTCAAATATTTTTAGAGGCAGAGGCAGTTCCTTGTGTAATAAATATAGGGTTCTTAAAAGAACCGATGATTGGAAGTGTCAAAGAGCGGCCTAGCGTTGCGCGCGCTCCTTAGATAGAAAAGGTAAGTTTAATAAGTTAGAGAGTATGCTAAAGCGGCTGCCAAACAAGGACGCCGATAGGGACTCGAGTTTTGTCCGCAGATTTTTCGTCCCATATAAAGCTATCCTTCTTATTTAGCGTGCGTAAGACGAGGATGAGGAATCGAAACACCTCCCACCACGTTCTCCTTTGCCCCCGCCAGTCAACCTATAGGCATAATATAATGTATTGCCATACACTGGCCTATACTTTATACACACACATATTGACATCGCGCTTCTCCTACCACCCTGCCAACAAGCATTTTGACGTCACGTGCAAGAGAGAGCGAAAATTTGTCCAGCCTGGTTTATGCTATACTCTATGCCTAACAGGGACTGGTTCATTGCCGGGCAATGTACGCAGTATAGGAGTACTAAGTATATGGTTATGCGTGAAATGGAACGCACCTTAGCATTCTGTTAATACAGCATTCCCGCCAAATAAGTTGATTCTTTGATTGATATTGTTTACTGTTGAATGATGGTAAGTAAAGATTGCATTAAAAGTAGCTTGAATAATTTTTTATTTTTATATAAAATGAAAATTTTTTGTCGTAGAATTTCTTTTTCTTAAATATTATGTTGATATTGTAACTTTATAATACTTATCCTTTTTCTTATTTTGTTATAATAACATTAAATAGATTTTTGTTTTATGTTATGTTATATTTTTATGATGGATTTTTAACTGTTTAGTGTATTTTTGTAATTGTAAATTCTTTCTCAAACTCATGTATGTAAATATACCATTTGTGCTGAAGTAACATATTATATTTAGTATTTTCTTATTTAGTATTTAGTATTTTCTTCAGTTATAATTAAAAGATTTACAATATAAATTATTTTATTTGATTTTTTAGAGTAGAAATAATTCCCCTGTTGATAGACAAATTGATGCTATGACATCGCCTGCACCTGATATTGATCAACCATTTGAAGATGAAAACGATATATTGAATGAAGCATCTGAACATAATCATGAAGAAGAAGATGAAAATGGAGAAGAATTATTTGGAGAAGATATGGAAGCGTAAAGATTTTATGTTATATTAAGCTAATTTCTCTATCACATATTTTTAAATAAATTCTATTAATAATTTTATAATTACTGATTTTTTTAGAAAGTACTTTCATTGTTTCTTTTTCATGATAATTAATTCAATTATCTTTTGTTATATATTAGATTGTGTACTATATCATTTGTTACATACATTCATATTTTCATATATATACATTTAATGTATTAAAATATCAATAATGAATGATATGGTAATAAGTCACAGTCATGCACGACTATACCATATGTAAAAGTATATATTGGATCACTATTGAATGTATATGCGTGAAAATATAAATATATGTAATATCATTATATATTGACCAAAATCTTCTAATATATTTCTACATTATGATATTACTATGATTTTAGACCAGTAAAATTTCTGGCATTAACTTAAAAAATTTAATCAAATGATTTATATCCTTTTTGAGAAGCAAAATTACTTTCCAAATAACTCAATTTTATAATATTTTGATAGTTTATTTATTTATTTATTTATTAATAGAGATTATCGTCCTATGCCAGCTTTGGATAGATATGACTCAAATCTATTAGATTATGATGAATATTCAGAGATTTCTCAAGGGGAACGCGTTGCAGCTGAAGCAGAAATGCAGAAAAGAGATAGAGCTGCGGGAATTATTAGAGATGATAGAGATCTTTTATATGGTATAAAATTATAATATTAATAGGAACTATTGTTTATAATATATATATATATACGCACAAGCAATTATATATACATATATATATACTTAATATTTAGATGAAAGTGATGAAGAAGAAATTCACAGACGTAAACGACGATTAGCAGAACAGGCGGCGATAGGTGAAATAGAAGAAACAGAGGTTACCAAATGCAGAAGTTAATTTAACAGCATTTCTTAATTTGTTATAAAGTATTAAAAAATTTGCAATCTTTTTTAGATGATTGAATCTATTGAAAATTTAGAAGATACTAAAGGATATACAGTTAAAGAATGGGTACAAATGTTGGGGCCACGGACAGAAATATCTAATCGTTTTAAAAGTTTTTTACGTACTCATACAAATTCCAAAGGACAATATATGTATAAAGAGCGTATTCGACAAATGTGTGAAAGTAATCAGGTAATATATAATGAATAAAATATATTTAAATTTTTAATTTTTTATTGAAAATAATTTATATTATTTTTGTTTATAGTCTAGTTTTATTGTAGAATTTCCTATACTTGCAAGTAAGGAACATGTGCTGGCATATTTTTTACCAGAAGCACCATTTCAAATATTAGAAATATTTGATGAAGTAGCTAAAGAATTAGTTTTAACAATATTTCCAAGTTATGAACGAGTCACAACAGAAATTCATGTTAGAATATCTGAACTTCCATTAATAGAAGAGTTAAGAACATTCAGGTATATATATTTGTGTATATATATATGTATACAGAGTATTTTAGTGAGATATGGCAAAATTTTAAGGGATTGTAAAAGGGTTGATTCTAGAACGATTTTTCATTTTTCATATTTTGATTTGAAATTTAGTTTTTGAAATACTTAATGATAAAGATACTGTTAGTTAGACAAAGACATTCAATTGGTTGAAGTGAGAAAAAGCCACTCTGTCTCACTTCAATTATCTGTCTGCCACTGTCTAATTAATAGTACCTTTATCATTAAAAACCTCTGAAACTAAATTTCAGATCAAAATGTAAATGAAAAATCGTCTGAGAATCATTTTCTTTACAAGTCTAAAAGTTTGCCTTACCTCACTGAAACACTTTGTATACAGGATTTAAGAATGACATGTTCCTTAAATTTAAAGGGTTGTAGGAGGAGTGATTCTAAGACGATTTTTCATTAACCACTTTTTGATTCAAGGTTTAATTTTCAAGATATTGATTTAATATTATCAAAACGCAGATAGATAAAGTGAGACATAGTAGCATTATTTCACTCCAACCAATTGACTATCTCTAATTATTACCTTTATTGTTGAATATCTTGAAAATTAATCCTCAGATCAGGAAATAGTATATAAAAAATCATCTTATAATCACTTCTACAATCCCTTACATTTATAGGACAGGTTATTGTTACAACCTATATAAACACCTTATTTCAAGTTTAAAATTCATTTATTTCAAAATAATATTGAATGAATATAAATTATAGGAAACTACACTTAAATCAATTAGTACGCACACTTGGAGTTGTTACTGCAACAACAGGTGTACTACCACAATTATCTGTAGTTAAATATGATTGTACGAAATGTGGTTATGTTCTTGGTCCTTTTGTTCAATCTCAAAATACTGAAGTCAAACCTGGTTCATGTCCTGAATGCCAAAGCACGGGTCCATTTATGGTAAATTTATATTATTTAACATTTCAAGATATAGATAAAATGATAAGATATAATATACAGGGTGTAACAATGATGTTAGGAGAAATTTTAATGGGTTGTTGAGGGGGTGATTCTAGGACGATTTTTCATTTATTACATTTTAATCTGAAGCTTAGTTTTTCAGATATTTAATGATAAAAGTACTATTAGTTAGACAGAGATAGTCAATTGTTTGAAGTGATATAACATCATTCTGTCTCATTTCAACTATCTATCTGTCTCTGTCTAACTAATAGCACCTTTATCATAAAATACCTCAAAAACTAAGCTTCAGATTAAAATGTGGTAAAGGAAAAATTGTCTTAGAATCACTTCCTCTACAACCCCTTAAAATTTCTACTAACATCATTGGTACACCCTGTATACTAAATATTATTTAAATTGTTGTTTCTCCATATAGAAATAAAATATTTAAATTATAGAAAGAAATAAAAAATAGAAATAAAATTCAATTGAAGACATCTAATTCATTATTATATTGATTAAAAAAAAGGCACTTCATAGATTTAAACGGTTTTCCTTAAATTATTTTACTTGTTACATGTAGTAACAAATAGTATATATAGTTTAACTTGGGAAAATATTTTTATTTGGATGTGTACTAATTTAAATATATTTTATGTATGTATATAACATTAGGCATTAAAATATTTATTTTAACCATAGATCAACATGGAACAAACAGTTTACAGAAATTATCAAAAAATAACAATACAGGAATCCCCTGGTAGAATTCCAGCAGGAAGAGTTCCTCGCAGTAAAGATTGTATTCTTCTGTCAGATCTGTGTGACAGGTGTAAACCAGGAGATGAAATAGATGTTACTGCTATTTATACAAATAATTATGATGGCTCTTTAAATACAGAACAAGTAAATACAATTTTATTTTAATCACAATATAATTTTTAAATATAAATAATTATTGTTTAAAAAATAATAAATCAAATATATAGAATATTGCACCACTTAGACGCATTTTTGCACCATTTATAGATCAGGTCAGTCTTAATTGAAATTCTTTTAGCGCTTATCGATCTAGAATTATATTTTCGAAGTATTTAATAATGACAATTTTGATTTCGACTGAGCTGATATATAAATGATTCGAAGGACACATTTAAGTTGAACATCTTCCTTTATATAGAGTCCTCGGAAATAAATTGAACCTATTTTGAAAATCAAACTTTAATCCAAAAAATGCCAAGGGAAAAATTTCTTAGCATTACGTTAGGATTTAGCCCTCAAAAAAGGTTCGCTTTTTTAGCAGAACCCTGTATCATAATTATATGTGATTTCAGGGATTTCCAGTATTTTCAACAGTTCTTTTGGCAAACCATTTATTTGTAAAGGATTCCAAAGATATTGTAGATTCTTTAACTGAGGAAGATATTTCGAATATTATTGCTTTAAGTAAAGATCATCGCATTGCTGATCGTATTGTTGCTAGTATAGCACCTTCAATATATGGATATGACTATATCAAAAGAGCATTAGCATTAGCTATTTTCAGTGGTGAAGCAAAAAATCCTGGTAATTTGTTTATTATAATTTTCAATGAAATACGTATTTATTATAATAAATTTTTAATAAAAATTAAATGTAGGCAATAAACACAAAGTACGTGGTGATATAAATGTTTTAATATGTGGAGACCCAGGGACAGCTAAATCTCAATTTTTGAAATATGTTGAAAAGATAGCTCCAAGATCTATATTTACAACAGGACAAGGAGCGTCTGCAGTTGGTTTAACTGCTTATGTACGAAGATCACCTACCACACGTGAATGGACATTAGAAGCAGGTGCTCTAGTATTGGCTGATCATGGTATATGCCTAATAGATGAATTTGATAAAGAAAGTATTCTATATAAATTGAAATTATAAAGTTTATACTTTGCATGATTAATAATTTAATATTTTATAGATGAATGATCAAGATAGAACTTCTATACATGAAGCAATGGAGCAACAAAGTATTTCAATTTCAAAAGCTGGTATCGTTACATCTCTTCATGCTCGTTGTTCAGTAATAGCAGCATCAAATCCTATTGGAGGTAGATATGATGCTAGTATGACATTTTCTGAGAATGTAAGTATTATTATAAGAAATGAAATTTTTATATAGATAATATAATTTTCAATAAAGAAGTAATTTAATCATTAATAGTTTAAATTTATAATTATTTGCTTAAATTTACAATTTAGGTAGATTTATCAGAGCCGATTCTTTCTCGTTTTGATATTTTATGCATTGTTAAAGATGAAGTAGATCCTATGCAAGATCGTCACTTAGCAAAATTTGTTGTTCATTCACATATTAGACATCACCCAACAAACTCTGATAAAATAATACCTGTAGAATTAAATTCTGCTGCACAAAAATTAACTATTCCACAAGATCTTCTAAAAAAATATATAGTTTATGCTAAACAAAATATTCATCCTACTATTACTAATATTGACCAAGATAAAGTTGCTAAACTATATAGTCAACTAAGACAAGAAAGTTTGGTGAGTCTAAATTGAACTAAAATTTATAATTATGATAATTGTAAAATTCTTATATTTATAAGAATTTTTAAATTCATAAGAAGTTTATTCTTAACAAATATTGATGTGTAGGCAACTGGCAGTCTTCCGATAACTGTACGTCATATTGAAAGTATAATTCGTATGTCAGAAGCAAGTGCAAAAATGCATTTACGAGATCATGTTCAGGAAGATGATATTAATTTTGCTATACGAATGGCACTTGACAGCTTTGTTGATACACAAAAGTATTCAGTTATGAAAAGTATGAAACAGGTATGAAAGTCTTTTCGTTTGTATTATTTTGAAATTATGTCTTAATTAAAATTACTTGTTAATTATATTTATAAAATATTTTAAATGTTACAGACTTTTCAGAAGTATCTTGCATATAAAAAGGATCATAGTGAATTGTTATATTATATTCTTCGACAAATTACATTGGATATGTTAGCCTTTCAGAAAGCTTTGCATGGTAATCAAATTACAACAATCGAAATATCTGAAAAGGATTTCTTAGATCGGGTAATACAATTTGAACTAATAATAATAAATATTTATAATATGTGTTTAATAGACTTTAAAATAAAGCAAGTTCTGAAAACAAGGCTTCACAATATGCTTTAAAGAGGTTATTTCTAATATTAAACTAAATTAAAAAGTCTTTTACCATTTATTGATCTGGAGTTTAGTTTTTGAAGTTTTCAATAATAAGGATACTATTAGAGACAGATAGTCGAAGTGAGGCAGACAAAAGAAAAAGTGATATCTCTCACTTTAACTATATATTTCTGACCCTTTTTAATAGAATCCTTATTATTGAATATTTAAGAGCTACGCTCTAGATAAAAAATGTTTAAATATTTTTTACTTAGTTTATCTTCAAGATTAACCCTCTCAAAGGTCTCTCCTTTAATCTAAAGAATTTTGCAAAATGATGTTTCCTAACGCTTTAATTTATTAAGTAATTTAAAGAACTATTTTCTCTTCGCATTATTTGATTTGAAGCCTCATTTTCAAAGTATTTAATGATAAAGATGACATTAGTTAAACCTACAGGGTGTAACAATGATGTTAGGAGAAATTTTAAGGGGGTTTAGAGGGAGTGATTCTAAGACGATTTTTTATTTAACAAATTTTAATCTGAAGAAGCTTAGTTTTTGAGATATTTAATGATAAAAGTACTATTAGCTAGAGAGAGACAGTCAATTGGTTGAAGTGAGATAACACCATTCTGTCTCGCTTCAACTACCTATCTGTTTCTGTCTAACTAATATATAGCACCTTTATTATTAAATATCTCAAAAACTAAGCTTCAAATCAAAATGTGGTAGATGAAAAATCGTCTTAAAACACCCCCTTATAACTCCTTAAAATTTGTCCATACCTAAATGAAAGGCTTTGCATAATTAGTTTGTTAAAATAAGACAGAGTGTATCGTTATCTCATTTCAACTATCTGATTGTTTTTGTCTAACTAACAATAATAGTAACTTTATTATTGAATTTCTTAAAAATAAAGCCTCAAATCAAACAATGCCAAAAGAAAAAAGTTCTTAGATTATCGTTAAGAATTAGCCCATTTAAGAAAGTAGGATCATTTTGCAACATTCTGTATGTATTCCAAATATTCGCACACACATACATACACTGTACACTTTTATTTACGGTATAGAGAAACATCCATATTTCGTAAAAAAATCAGTTGTAAGAAATTATTCAAGTACAGGGTATTTTAGTGACGTGCAATCAAGTTAACGGGTTGTAGAGAAAGTGATTATAAGACGACAATTTATTTACTACTTTTTGATGAACAAGTTAGTTTTCAAGATATTCAACTATAAAGATGCTATTAGTCAGAGATTGTTGATTTATTGAAGTAAGATAGCATTATGTTTTTATTAAATGTTTTAAAAATAAAGATTTAGATCGGAAAACGGTAAATAAAAAATTGTTTTAGGATTGCCATCTCTATAATACCTTAAAGTTAATATTTATCTCTCTCTTTTCAAAATAAATATATATTTAACAAATTTTCTTAATTTAATATTAGAAAATAATAAAATCATCAATATTTTTTAGTTTTAATGTTTTCGCGGTCATAATCATTCATTTTTCTTGGTTTTTGGATGGATACCGCATTTGGAATTACTTTAATTGGTCGGGCACTTAAAAAATAATTGGTCGGTGCAGTTAACCTTGAAGCTCATACGGATATACAGGGTGTCCCACGTAACATGCTCACCTATTTTATTTCTAAAGTATGCATTGTATGAAAACAATTTTTTTTAGATATGTATGGTTCCGAGGGCTGCATTATCAGTTGCATTATTTTTTTTTTGGTGGAGTCATTTCGGAGATTTCAAGGTCAACTTCATTTTTTTTAATGGAACTCTATATTTTTTATATTAGGATCTGAAAGAGCGTGATATTTTGAGTAAAAAAGTACTGATTTGCATTAGTCGTAAGTCTATTAATTAACGAGTAATTTCACTTTGTTTCAAGAACATATTGTCCGCGAAATAATTAGGTCAGAGATTCGCACTTATCACAGATTTACACAGGATAACGTGATGTTTACATGATTAAATTTATCAACATTAAAATTTATTTATTTACATTATTTATAACAATAAATTATTTATTATTTATTATTTATTTATAATAATAAATTATTGTAATTAATTATTACAATATGTTCTTGAAGCAAAGTGAAATTACTCGTTAATTAATAGACTTACGACTAATGCAAATCAGTACTTTTTTACTCAAAATATCACGCTCTTTCAAATCCTAATATAAAAAATATAGAGTTCCATTAAAAAAAATGAAGTTGACCTTGAAATCTCCGAAATGACTCCACCAAAAAAAAAAAATAATGCATCTGATAATGCAGCCCTCGGAACCATACATATCTAAAAAAAATTGTTTTTATACAATGCATACTTTAGAAATAAAATAGGTGAGCATGTTACGTGGGACACCCTGTATATAAGAATGACCTAAGGACAGGATTCTTCATTTTCAATTACTAAAGTTCTAATGATGCAAGTTGGAATTTTTGCGAAATGTCGGCAATTAGTTATTCCTAACGTGATATCAATTCAGAAACCAAAAAATTAGTTAAATTAATTAGCTATTAATATAAATATTTATATAAAGAAAGTAATAATTAACTAAGTTAATTATTACTTTCTTGATATTAGTGAAGCAAGTATGAGTTAAATAAAACCAGTCAACTAGTTGAAATGAGATAAGGTAATTTTGTCTTTCTTCAACTATCTGGCTCTTTAACTAATATCTTTATTAGTATCTTTATCATTAAATAGCTTGAAAATTAAATCTCGGATTCAAAATTATTAAACAAAATTTAATCTTAGAATTATTCCCTCTATAATCTCTGAAATTTACGGAATATGCCATTGTATGCAATATTTTATACTATCATGTTATATATTTTCTTTTGTTTTAGGCTAAACAAATTGATATACACAATCTTCATCCTTTTTATGAAAGTGACATATTTAAGAACAATAATTTTATATATGATTCTAAACGAAAAACCATTATCCAGACATTACTTGATAATTTAGATGATTAACAATAAATGTAATTTCAATGATTTCGATGTCTTATAATTTTATATTTTTTTATTATTATTATAATTTAATGTTTCATAATAAAATATAAAAAAAATTATAGTCTATCGACAAACATTTAATGAATTAACAATTGATATACAGGATGTAACGAAACAACCGCACTTCCTCAACGCTTTCGCGACGGGTGCCGTACATATACGGCAGTCACTTGTTGGTTCGTAGTGGCTGGTGCTGTGTATATACGGTAGTCATTTATTGTTTTATAGCGATTGACGCCAACATTATTCGACATTGATTTTTTTGTTAGAGAAGTAAAGCATTTTTCTCAGTAAAAGTCTTCCATACAAATAAACTCAACACAAAATTGTTTTGTTAAAAATTACTTGGTAAATACTATTCAAATCATAATTATATTATTGCTTTATTTCAATAGCGAACTCAAAATAAAATTAGTGCTGTTGCGAAAAATAAAAAAGTATGGTCAGTTGCGTCGTCGCGAAAAGTGGTATACAGGGTGTCCGGGAAAAAAGATGACATTTCTTGAGGGATTGTTCCTGAGGCTATTCTAAGAACTTTTTTCTCTTGGTATTTTTTGATTAAAAGATTTATTTTTGAGATATTCAACGTTAAAGATGCCATTAGTTAGGCAGAGAAGCGTTGATAGTTGAAGTTCGATGGTGCCACTCTGTCTCGCTTCAGCTACCGAAGTGTCTCTGTCTAACTAATGGCATCTTTATCGTTGAATATCTCAAAAATGAAGTTTTAAATAAAAAAATGCCAAGACAAAAAAGTTCTTAGAATTGCGTCAGGAACCATCCCTCAAAATATGTCTCCTTTTTTTGGACACCCTGTATAGTGACGTCATGTGCAATAAAGCGCGAAAAATAGAGCGAGACATCGATTATATCCTTTTTCCGAAACATTAAAAAAAGTTCTGTTTTTTCTGAAATGCACTAAAATGCATAAAATTATATTTCTACAGTTTTTTAAATTTTTATAATTTTTAAAAGCGTATGTTCATTTCCATCATCATCGTCGTCGTCGTCGTGACCACGGTGAAATTGGCATTGCCTCTGCCAATATGGCAAAAAAACTCATGATTTCCCATTGAATTTCAAATTGTTGTATCTCCTCTAAAGAACATCAAGATGTAAAAAAAAGTTGCTAGTAGCTATCCACTTCTAAACCACCGTTATACAAAAAAAACCCTTATATTGATTGAATTCTCTTAATAAAAAGTATACCAAGAAAAAATAATTAATTGTTGCATTTTCTTAAAAAAATATATTTATTGAAAAATATTACTTATTACAAAACCTGTTGTTGTACAAGTTGGAATTCAATAAAATTATATGTCCTTGAGTTGAAGCTCGAAGTAGGGAAAGCACACGGCACAAAACCTTCCTCTTTTGGTTTATTAATCTGCCTGGCGGTTACAATTGTTATAATTTGTCTTTATTGTCGGTTTTATTTTTAACCTTTTCGTTACCCGCAGTTTGTGCCACCAAAGTGTGCATAATGTGCATCGGTAAACTGATGTTGAGACTTACGTCTTTCAACATTACCTTGCCATTCTTCGGATCATACTGGGTCCGCATTACTGGGCAGCAAACAACCAACATTGGATAAGAGAAGTTGATTTTCAACATCAATGGAGCGTTAATGTATGGTGTGGTATTCTTGGTAACCAATTAATTGGACCATATTTTATAAATGAACGATTAACAGGGCAAACCTACTCGACATTCTTAAGTGAGATTTTACCAATGTTATTAGAAAATGTACTGTTGAATATCCGTACAAAAATGTGGTATCAACACGATGGTTGCCCTGCACATTACGCACGTGTGACTACTAGCTGATTGAGGTAAATATCAAATCTTTCATGTGATATTAGGCTACGTAAGGTTTTAAAGAATGGGGCTAAATTTTTCGTTAATTATTAGATTTAAGACCAACAAAGGTCTATACTTTTATACTCAATATTTAATGCTATTTAATATTTCGGCATAAAAAATAGAACATTTCATTTAAGATAAGAAAGTTGACCTTCAAATCTTCGAAGCGCCTCCACCTATTAAAAAAACATTTGCACCAAATAATGCGTTCCTCAAAACCATATAACTTTTATCTAAACATTTTCTTTATACAACGCCTATTTTAGGAATTATTCGAGGTGAGCAAGTTACATGGACCACCCTGTATATTATACACGTCATTTCTAAAAAAAGGGCACTTTGATCAGCGCAGCTGATTTTGCCTTCCCAGTCAGTAGGAGGAGCAAACAATAAAAATCATACTGCGCATGCGCGAGGATAATTCATCTGGCAAGTCTGATTTATATTAATAATATAAATAATAAGTGAAAAAATGCATTAGCGCGCGTTAAAAATATATAACATTTTTTAACATTATTTCCGATAATTTAGATTCAGAACATAGTATTTTTCGCGATATATAGCCATATGACGTCACGCTATACGGCTATCAGATGTAACGTGGCATTTTTAATACTGCGTTACAGTCTTAGCCATAATCATAATATTTCTTGATTTCCAGATGGACACCGGAAAATTTTTTAATTGGCCGGAAAATTAAAAATGATTGGTCGATGCAATCAACCGTGAAGCGCATTCGGGTATATAAGGACGACTTGAGGACAGGACTCGTCAATCAGGAACACCAAAGCCCAGAAGAAACAATGCAGGAATGTTTGCGAAACGCCGACAATTATATAGAGTGGCCCAATGAAAATGAAACACGGTCGATTTCTCATATGTATCGTTTACATTAAAATATCACTGAAACATGTCTATTTTTATTTCAAGTGGGAAGTCTTCTGCACATAATTTCAACCTGCTACATAAAGCCCCTCGGAGAGGTGAATTCAATCCTTAAGTCGTAAATAAGATAAGAGGTCAAGTGATACCTCATTCTAAAGGTCTTTAAATTCTCTTTTCAAAGCTTCTAAATTTTTTGAATTTGCAGCAGTAGTTTTCAAGAAAACGTATTTAGAATGCAATCGACCAATAAACAAAAGTAACGCTTTTTACAATTTTAGTAATATTTTTCATTTTGTAATTAGTATAATTTCTATCTAAGAAGTGCTTTAGTTGTTTTTTTTTATATTTAATTTTCAGTTAATTTTAATTAATTTCATTTCTAGCAATAACTTATCTTAGCGCTCACCGCTTGAGCTATTTCGATAAAAACATTTAAGTTGGATAGGATAGTATTTTAAGAAGAACTTCTTAGATAAAATAAAAATAAAAGAAAAGAAGTGAGGTGGCACCACTTTGTCTCTCTTCAACTATTGGAGTGTTTCTGTCTTACAAGTGGCATCTTTACTATTAAATATCTTAAAAATAAAGCTTTAAATTAAAAAATGCCAAGAGGACAAATTTCTTAGACTAACCTCAAGAACTACTCCTTTTAAGGAAGTGCGGTTGTTGTAACACTCTGTATATCCGGAAACGGAAGTGAACATGCACTTTTAAAAATTGAAAAATTAAAAAAATTATGCAACTGCACTTTTTTTATGCATTTTGGTGTATTGTTTTGAACATGTTTTGACGTTAAAATTTTTTTAAAAATTCGACTTAAAATGTTTAATGTTTCGGGAAAAAAATACTCGGTGTCTCGCGTACAGTAGCTCATGACGTCATTGTAAGGCTATACTACTTAGCTCGAGACTCTACCCAGTCTCCTGATAGTTCTAGATCATTTTCAATAATAGTTCTATGAAATTTTTTAAAATAATCGATATTGAAAGAAGGTAATGTCAACTTTACACCTGAAAATTTAGTATTCCAAAACCTACTGACCCGATTGCCAAAATTCCAAGAGTTCTTATCTTCTTCCACTCAAAAAATAATAGTTCCGATGAATTTCAATCCGGAACAACTCCCCCATCCCATAAAAATAAAAAAAAACCCAAATATAAGCAATGTTAAGTGAAAGCATTTCATGTTTAGTTAGCACTTCAATAGTTCTACACAGAACTATTATTTCACTAAGTTCCACTCTTTAAACTCCATAAAAATCGAATAAACTGTTACTTATTGCAGAGCGTTTATGCTTATTTATTATGTTCAGTTCTGATATTTAACTAGATGTCTTTAATAGTTGATTTAAGGCCTGAATGAATCCTTCGATAAGAATAGGGAATTAGGTCAATTTAGAATAAAAGCCGAAACTGAAGAATGACAGACGCGTTCAATGTCAACAATAATTACGAGCAGCTAGAATTACTGCGAAGGTGGGTTTTTCCTTTGGTTAAAACGCTGAGCATAACTTATCTGATTTACAGGCATCATGATTAAAATAACTCAATCAAGAATTAAAGACTTTCTACTTAATCTTTAAATAAATATAAATATAATTCTTATTAAAGTTGAGATATTACAATAGGTTTAAGAACTAGTAGTATATATATATGCAATATAAACTTAAAACCTTATTAATTAAGACGGTTTATAATTTATTGAACAATTTCTCTAGCGTGATTATTCAAGAACAGGGAAATGCATATTATAAATTTGATATACAGGTTGTCCGAAAATTGGCGTACTGCCTTTGAAGGGTAGTGTTCCGAGAGTAAACCGAGTCGAAAAGTCCTATATCATTTTTTAATCTAGAGCTTAGTTTTTGAGATATTTAATAATAAAGGTACTATATTAGTTAGACAAAGACAGACAGATAGCTGAAGTGAGACAGAGAACTTATATAAATTATATGTAAATTAAATTTTTGTTTATATTTTATACAGGATGTAACAATTACATATTCCATAAATTTAAGGGGTTGCAGAGAAAATGATTTTAAGATGATTTCTCTTTCACCACTTTTCGATCCGGAAATAAATTTTTAAGATAGTGAATGGTAAAACTACTAATAGTTAGATAGAAATAATCAGTTAATTTAAATGAGATAGCGTTACTCTGTCTTACTAATAATATCTTTATCATCGAATATCTTAAAAATTGAACTTCAGGTAGAAAAGTGGTAAATGAAATATCCTCTTGGAATTACTCTTCTTAAATCTCTTAAATTTAGAGAACATGTCATTGTTAAATCCTGTATAATAAATTAATTTATTTATACTATACTATTTTATAAGAGGAACAGAAGTAAAAATTATAATTAGATTAATATCTTAAATGGCATACTACATTAGGACATACAGGTTGTCCGGAAAAAAAGGAGACATTTTTTAAGAGTTGATTCCTGACGCAATTCTAAGAACTTTTTTCTCTTGGCATTTTTTGATTTAAAGTTCTATTTTTAAGATATTCAACGATAAAGATACCATTAGTTAGAAAGAGACAGATAGATAGTTGAAGCGAGACAGAGTGGCGCCACCTAACTTCAATTATATGAGTGTCTCTGTCTAACTAGTGGAATCTTTATTGTTGAATATCTTAGAAATAAAACTTTAAATCAAAAAATGCCAAGAGAAAAAAGTTCTTAGAATTATGTCAGGAATCAACTCTTAAAAAATGTCTTGTTTTTTTCCGGACACCCTGTATAATGGTGGTCAAATTTAGGTGGTGGTCCAAATTAGGCAACTTTCTCCTAAATAAAATATTTTTACAGACAATTAATGGTGTGACATAAACAAAAGGTTTTAGTAGCAATAAAAATAAGAATTTTCGAAAAAGAAAAATGGGTCGATGTACACGTCGTAGAAAGAGATGATTTTGAGGACTTTCTTATCAGTTTAGACATGATAACAAAATTTAAACTAATTCAGGATGAGAACTTATAGATATCTCAGAAAAAAGAAATACGGATAGAAAAAGAGGAAAGTATAAAAGAAGAAATCAAAGAAGTCAGAGTAAATTTTAACAAATATGTAAATGCAAATGAATTCAAAACAAACTTAAACCATTTAGATAACATAAAAAAAGCAAAAATTAAAGATTTGATAGAAAGATATAGCACAGTATTTCCAAAAAGTAAATATGACCGTAGACACGGTTATAGACTACGAAGTTCGGATAGACCTACTGCATGATAAATATTGCAGTAAGAGGCCATATAGATGTACAATATATAAAAGTATTTATATACTGTAGAATATAGAAAAGAAATAGAAGATCAAGTGGCGGGATTACTAGATAATAAACCGATAGAAGAATCTTAAAATCCGTTTGCAGCACAAGTAATACTAGTATTTAAAATAGATGAAAATAAACGATCTAGATTATGAATAAATTATGTTACGTCGTCTTGTCCTCTAGATCAATAGGTAGTAACGTCAGTTGCTCGATTCCTCACAGACTTTTAAAGTTCCCGCCAGAGATTTTTTACTTCCTTCCCCCACCTGGAGGTATGCCTGTCCGTTTCATAGTTCCATACGCCATTACGTTTTTCTGTGCGATTCAGTACAGGCGCAGGGTAGAACAAAGTAAAAATTTGTAAGTGTTAAGTTAAAATGAGTTCCACGTCGTCAGACTATGTTGAACCTATGAAGAAAAGGAAGCGAAATTCATCAAAAGATCCTTTTTTGAGAAAATTAAGAAAGTTAGAAGAGGACTACAATTTGGCAGGATCTCGTAAACGGTTATTCCGAGAGAAAAAACGTGAGAGATCTAAGCACAAGAAAAATAAAAGGGATAATATATCCGATAAAGAGAATGATAGGGGTATCGCTGGTAAAGAATCCAAAAGATCTACAAGCTTTAGTAAGGAATCAGGTAAGCGGAAAGATAAGAAAAATTTTGGTGACAAAGAGAATGGCGAGCGTTGTCCACAAGAGTCAATGTCACGTTCTGGTCGCTATCATACAGAATCTAGTGATTCCGAAAGAAATTATGCAGAGTGGTCGAGCGAAATAGAGAATGGCGAGCGTTATTTGAGAAATACGTCACATTCTGGTCGCTCGGCAGAAGAGGCTATGGACAGATCGGGGAATACCCACGATGATATAGATACAGTGGTACCGCTAGATGAAGCTACTTTATCGCTATTAGGAGAGGATCCTAATAAAAATAAGTTTAATCCGGACATTCATACGGCAATAGCTGAGCGTTGGGAAACAATATTACAAAAAGGCTTAACAAAAGAACAAAGGCGAGATTTGATAGAAAAGTACCCAACCATTAATAATTGTCGTCTTACTAAAGCGCCAAAATTAAATCCGGAGGTAAAATCTGCTTTATCGGTAATAGCGATAAAAAAGGATAGTTATCATTATACTGCTCAAAACCAATTGGGTGTTGGTATTAATGCAATCGGGGCAGCACTGACGGAAATCATCATAGCGGAAAATCAGGTTCACCAGACGATTGATATATCAAAATTTATCGAACGATTAGCGGACGCGGGTAGAATTTTAGCTGATCTACACCACGATATGTCAAAAACAAGGAAAGTATTTATTATTCCAGGATTAAACCCGATTGTTAAACATATTGCGGAAGAGAGCGTAAGGGACTCTCTATTATTCGGAGAAAAGTTTTCCGAAAATCTCAAGGTAGCTAAATCTATAGAAAGATCTTCCGTAAATTTGTCTAAAAACACAAGTGGACGACAAAGGGCTGTTGGATTGGAGACGCGGGAGGATTTTCGCAAGTCTCAGTCATACAGATGGAAACAGGAAGGACATCAACGTCAGGAGGGAAATTTAAACTGGCGCCGTCCTTTCCGGATAAGACACCGGGACAATCTGAGGAAGGGACAGAGTTCGAGAGATACCCGGTCGAAGAGCAACAGCAAACACAGGAATTAAATGAGGTAAAAATCGCAGGATCGATTAGACACTTTTTTCTTGAATGGAACAAATTAACAAGCGATCCATATATTTTGGAAGCTATAAAGGGTTATGTCATTCCCTTTAGTGAATACCCGGAATCAAATGTAGTTTTTACAAATTTGAATATGACAAAACAGGAATCTAATATATGTGAGATTGAAATTCAAAAGTTATTATACAAGGGAGCAATTTCAAATTGTAAACCATGTAAAAATCAATTCGTGTCATCGTATTTCCTTGTCTCAAAACCAAACGGCGAAAATCGATTTATTCTTAATTTAAAAAATTTAAACAAGTTTATCTCAGCCCCGCATTTTAAGATGGAAAATGTTAAAACAGTTATGAACTAATGCGCAGAAGTTCATTTATGGCAACATTAGATCTCAAGGATTCATATTTTTTAATTCCCGTAGAAAAATCTAATAGAAAATATTTAAGGTTTGAGTTCAAAGGAAAGCTGTTTGAATTTAATTGTATTCCTTTTGGGTTATGCACAGCTCCTTTTTTATTTACAAAAATTATGAAACCTATAGCGCAGTATTTAAGATCAAGGGAGTTTGAATCTGTTATTTATCTAGATGATATCTTATTATTAGGGGATTCAGTAAATGAATGTCATAAGAATGTGGTAATTACTAAAAACTTATTAGAAAAATTGGGGATGTCCCTTAATATTCAAAAATGCAAATTCAACCCGTCAAAAGAGGTAAAATTTCTTGGATTTTTATTTGATTCAAATAAGGTTTGCATAAAGTTAACTAATAAGAAAAGGAATCAGATTTACAAATTGGTATCAGAATTCTTATCGTTGAAAAGTTGTAGAATTAGAATATTTGCAGAGTTTATTGGCATTCTGGTGGCTGCTTGTCCGGCAATAAAATATGGAGCGGTTTATATTAAAGGTTTTGAGAGATTAAAATATTTAGCACTGGAAAAAGCAAATGGAAACTATGATGACACAATGGCCATATCAGAGAAAATAAGGCCAGATTTGATATGGTGGAGAAATAACATAATGAAATGCAAGAACTCTATCAGGGAAGATCAGTTTGTATTAGAAATCTACAGTGATGCTTCCCTAACCGGTTGGGGAATTTATTGTAATAAAGAAGGCTCACATGGTTTCTGGAGTGAGTTGGAGCAAAGGGAGCACATAAATGTGTTAGAATTGAAGGCAGCTTTCTATGGCTTAAAATGTTTTGCTAAAAATAAGAGATCTGTAGATGTACTACTACGTATTGACAATACAACAGCAATTTCGTACATTAATAAAAGAGGGAGTGATCGCTTCCCAAAATTATCCAAATTAGCCAAGGACATTTGGAAATGGTGCGAGGAGCGAGATTTATGGATTTTTGCTTCATATATTAGTACTAAAGAAAACAAAGAGGCAGATGAGGGATCGAGACAGATTCAAGACGAAACTGAGTGGGGATTAGCAAACTGGGCCTTTAAAGAGATAAACGCTGCATTTGGAAAATTTGAAATAGATTTATTTGCGTCAAACGTAAACAAGAAATGCGAGAAATTCATTTCATGGAAAAGAGATCCGGAAGCGTGGGCAGTGGATGCATTCACTATATCGTGGTCAAATCTATATTTTTACGCCTTTCTTCCTTTTTCAATCATATTAAGAACAATTAGAAAAATAATTTTTGACAAAGCAACGGGTGTGTTAATCGTGCCTTTTTGGCCGACACAATCTTGGTATCCGTTGTTTAATAAATTATTAACGGAAAAACCAATCCTTTTTAAACCTAGAGATAATTTATTGTTTGACAATTACAGACAGAATCATCCACTGAGGGCGTCACTTTCCCTGGTTGCAGGGAAGTTATCCGGCAAGCGTTTACTTTAAAAAGCATTCCTGAGGAGTCAATTCCGATTATGTTATCATCATTGTCAGAAGGAACAATAAAACAGTATACAAAACCATTAAAATTATGGTGGGAATTTTGCCAATCAAGAAAAGTCTGTCCTTTTCAAGCTCGGAATGCAGAAATTTAAAAATTTTTAACATTATGCTTAGATAAAGTTAAGACTGTAGGAACGTTGAATTCCTACAGATCGGCAATTTCATTAATATCTCATAGAGACATAGGGAAAGACCCGATAATTAAAAGGTTTTTTCGGGGAGTAGCGTGTTTACGTCCTCAGACTCCAAAATACGATGAGACCTGGGATCCAAACCAAATTATAACCTATTTGAAACTTTTTTGGCCACATGATTCATTATGTTTGGAAGAACTAACTAAGAAATTGACTATGTTATTAGCTTTAGGAACAGCTCATCGGATTCAGAATCTGACAAAGATAAGAATCAAAGATATTAAAGTTAATAAGGAGGATATCAAAATTAAAATCGTAGACAGAATAAAAACGTCTAATCCTGGAAGGATGCAACCTTTGTTACAAATTCCATATTTTAAGAATCAACCTCAGTTATGTATAGCATCAACTTTGCTAGACTATATTGACCGTTCAAGTACAATAAGGCCTCAAGGGGTAGACACTTTATTGATAACCTACAAAAAACCATATAAGCCAGCAACTACACAAACCGTTAGTAGGTGGCTCAAGAACATAATGGCTAAAGGAGGAATAGATATAAATACGTTTGGTCCATACAGTACCAGGCATGCTGCTACATCAGCTGCGTTTAGAAAAAATGTAAGCATTGAAGTAATTAGGAAGACAGCAGGTTGGACCAAAAATTCAAATATGTTCGCAAAGTTCTATAATAGACCTCTAGTTGATAATACAAGATTATCTGAAGTTATTTTTCATTCAAAAAATTGTTAGTAATATGCATAAATATATTTCTATATTTTATATTAAAGTTATTGAACACAAATTGTATGTCTCTTTAAACAACTACCTATTGATCTAGAGGACAAGACGACGTAACATAATTAAACGATCAAACGAACTTACCTGTGATGTTCGATCGTAATTATGGGAGTCGTCTTGTCCGAATAGATCAAACCCCCCCCCCCCCAAAAAAAATAATAAAGAGAGAGAAAGAATTGTGTTCTCCCATCCCTAAAAATTGATCTATTCAACATACAATTTGTGAGCTTTGAAATGTAATGGCGTATGGAACTACGAAACGAACAGGCATACCTCCAGGTGGGGGAAGGAAGTAAAAAATCTCTGGCGGGAACTTTAAAAGTCTGTGAGGAATCGAGCAACTGACGTTACTACCTATTGATCTAGAGGACAAGACGACTCCCATAATTACGATCGAACGTCACAGGTAAGTTCGTTTGATCGTTTAATTTTCGTGATTTAAATAAAATAATTATACCACAAGCTCGACCATTCACATTAAGAAATGATCTCATAATAAGGATAAGAAACTGCAAATATTTCACAACACTAGATATAAATTACGCTTTTTGGTCAATCCCACTACGTATAGAAGATAGACATAAAACGGGATTTGTCACACAGAAAGAATATTTTCAATGGACGTGCTTACCATTTAATTAAAAAAAAAATCGCCTGCTATTTTCCAAAGAATTTTGTCGAATATTTTAAGGAAACACAATTTAAGAGAGTTTTCAGAAAATTATATAGATAATATCTTAATATTTTCAAAATGATTTGAAAAACACATAGAGCACATAGAAAAAATATTGAAAGCAGTAGTAAATGAAGGATTCAGATTAAAATTCAAAAAATGCACATTCATGGCAAAATCGGTAAAATACCTTGGACATATAATAGAATACAATACAGTAAGGCCAGTGAAAGATAGTTTAATTTCAATACGAAATTTTCTCACGCCAAAAACAAAAAAATATTAGAGAATTTCTTGGAAAAATAAGTTTCTATTATGAATATATACCAAAAAGTTCGATTTTACTAAACTCATTACATAGACTACTAAGAAAATATGAAAAATTTATATGGTCTGAAGAATGCGAAAAATCTTTTACAAATATAAAGAAATTATTATGTTCTCAAATAGTATTGGAGATATTTGATAACGATTTATGATACCAATAAGAATCTATACCAGGAATGGCCAACCGGCGGCTCGCGAGCCATATGCGGCTCTTTGAAGGATTATTTGTGGCTCTCAATAAATGTATCTGACACCCCTTTTCATTTTTGTGCTATTATATTTTAAAAAATTATTATAGTTCCGTATGTGCTTCAAAATGTCTTTGTAATTACTGACGACAAATATGAAAGACTAAGTGCAACGTTGTAACAAATACGTATTTAATTGCGGTTCGCGAAACATTTCAAATTTTGAAAAATGGCTCGGACTATCAGGGAGCTTGGCCACCCCTGATCTATACAGACGCTTCACTAAAAGGCATTGGGGCAATACTTAAACAGGTACAGAAGAATGGTAAGGAAAAGCAAGTGGTATATTTTTCAAAGAAAGTAAATGAGATACAGAAAAAAAGAAAAGCAATTTATTTAGAATGCCTGGTGATTAAAGAAGTGATAAAATATTGGCAACATTAGTTGATTGGAATAAAATTTATAATATTTTCAAACCACAAACCATTGGAAAATATGACTAGAAGAGACAAAGAATTGGGTAAGTTGGTTTATTATTTATCACCATAAAAGCAAAATTAATAAAAAGACATGAAGTACTATACAAAATGATTAGGAACGGAACAAAAATTATGCTAACAGAACAATTGAGTGTAAAAATAATGAAAGACGTATATGCAAATTGGTGTCATATAGGAATCAGACAAATGAGGAATAAAATATGTCCTTATTACACAGCCAAAAATTTAACTTCTAATATAAAAACAATATATAAAAATTGTGAAATATGTATAAAAAATAAATGAAGAGGTCAAATAAAATATGGACTGATGTCTCACTTGGGATCAATAACAAGACCATTTGAAATAATGTCAGTGGACACAATTGGAGGCTTTGCGGGATAAAGATCAACAAAAAAATACTTGCATCTCTTAGTTGACCACTTCACAAGATGCGCATTTATCTTAACATCAAAAAGTCAAAATGCTATCGACTTTATTAAATTGGTTCAAAATGTACTAGATATTGGAATGATACTGACGGATCAGTACGCAGGAATAAACTTAAAAGAATTTCAAGAATTTCTTGAAAAATATAATGTAAAAATAATCTTTCAGGGTAAATGCACTGTTTTGAATGGATTGAATGAAAGATTGAACCAAACTCCAGTCAACAAAATAAGATGTAAAATTAATGAAAAAGAATATAAAAAAGTATGGAAAACAATTGCCAGAGAATGCGTGTACAAATATAATTTAACACAACATACAGTAACCGGTTTTACAGCACAATACCTGTTAGATAACACAAACATAAGCTTTCTATCAGAAGAATTAAAAGAAAAGTGATTTCTGATACAATTCTAAGAACTTTTTTCTCTCGGCATTTTTTGATTTGAAGCTTTATTTTCAAGGTATTCAATAATTTGCGCCAGATACATTTTGACATATTGACTACTATGTGTATACTGTAATAATAACAATAGATAAAAATATATATTTCACCATGACTATAATAATTATGACAAAAAAATTACTGAAATCAATTGATAATGCCAAATAACCGTGTATTATTAATGTCTATTAATATATGATGATTATAAAAAAAAAATTGTATAAATGGAAAAGAACTAAAAATTAAAAAAGAAAAAAAAATTCACACACAAGTAAAAACAATTTCTATTAAATTTGCATTTTCAACAACCTCACGAATTTTAAAAATGTTTTTTGTATGATATTTCGTGTTTGATAAAAACCAGCTTTCTTTTGACCCTTAGACTGTGTCAATTCCGCAATGGCTTTCAATTTTTTACACAACTTTCTGAAAAAATGGTTTGTACATTCAATGTTCTGTACTTTAACCATTTGCTTCCTATACGGATGATTATCACGAATTGTTTTATAAACATTACTATCGCCATCAGCGATACATATTTTATAAATCTATCCGTGCGGTAAATCACCATCACTACATTCATGAAAAGATTCGGCAGCGATTACATCGGTCGTTTTGTCTGAAGATAACTCACTGCTAAAACTTTCCATTAACTAATCACTACTAACTTAAGGCTTAGCAACTTGTAAAGTTTTTTCTTTCTGTTTTTCAACAGAAAAAGCACTTATATCGCTAAGACCTGTTTGCGGTAAATCGTTAGAAAATTCATGAAAGAATGCTTGGGAAAATTTGGCAGCGATTACATCGATCTTCTTTTCCAAAGATGATTCGCTATTGAAACTTTCCCTCTTACCTTATGGTACTTTTTCTTCGCGCAGGCGAATGCATTCTTTTCATCATGCGCTTGTGCGACAATCTTCTAACAGAAAGAAAATGCACTTCCGAAGCTGCTTTTCTTCCCATGATTATCCTAAGAAATAAATAATATGATTAAAAAATGCAATACATATTTATTAATTTTTATGTATTTTACTATTACATCCTATATAGCCCAAATATACCAAGAATTTACATGTATATATACATATACAAATATATTTACCACGTAACTCGACAGACGTGACACGCACACACGTGCATGCATCTACGCTTACACACTACATACACACGTAATTCAAGCAGATGTGACACATAGGACACACATGCACACTAATGTCATCAAGCATGCTCCTTGTAAACATATACAATATCTTATATTTTCTTATAAAGCATACTTCTAAAAACCCCCTTATTCAAAAAATATATATTATTTATACACTTATTTAATGAATTCTCTTAATAAAGGTATAACAATAAAAAGAATATATTTATTTGAAATATATAGTCACTACAAAAAATACATTATTTTTCTTATCTTGTTAAAAAGTATTGAAATCATATATAGAATAAAGCCAAGTATGTGATCTTTATTTATTCTCAGCATATAGTTTATAAACAATATGTATAAAAAAGAGAAACTGCATTTGAAATGCAGATAGTTTATAAACAAATTGCATAAAAGCTTTTTATATATAGTTTATAAACAATATGTTTATAATTTTTTTATACAGAACTTGGTGAGCCACCATGCTTTTTTAAATGACACACAATAATCATGTTAATTAAAAATATCTCACTCCTTATAATATATAGGAAAATGTTATAATTTCATAACTGCTATATGAAAACATTTGAAAATTCGTCGAGCGACATGCATTCGTTCTTATTACATGAAAAGAAGAGAAAATTCGTTGGCAGGAATTCGTAGTTGCTACAGGACAAGAGCAGAGAATTTGTCGGCAGGATTTAAAGTAAAATCAAATGTCATTTAAAAAACCATGGAGGCTCGCCAAGTTCTGTATAAAAAAATTATAAACATATTGTTTATAAACTATATATAAAAAGCTTTTATGCAATTTGTTTATAAACTATCTGCATTTCAAATGCAGTTTCTCTTTTTTATACATATTTTTTATAAACTATATGCTAAGAATAAATAAAGATTACATACTTGGCTTTATTCTATATATGATTTAAATACTTTTTAACAAGATAAGAAAAATAATGTATTTTTTGTAGTGACTATATATTTCAAATAAATATATTCTTTTTATTGTTATACCTTTATTAAGAGAATTCATTAAATAAGTGTATAAATAATATATATTTTTTGAATAAGGGGGTTTTTAGAAGGGGATAACTACTTGGCGTATTTTTTTACATCGGGATGTTTTTTAGGGGGATTTCACTAATTTTTGTAAGTTAGCGTTGAAAATTTATAATATTTTTTAATAGTATCTCCAACTATTTAAGTTCATATCACGTATTTCCTTATATCAAGCTCTATGACGTCATGTTGTAACGTCATTAATAAAAAGTTTTCAAGTGATAGGAAAAGTTAAAATTTATATTTTTTTCAAATTATTTCCATCTATTTAAGTTCGGAACAAGTATTTCGCTATTTCATGCTCTATGACGTCACACTCTGACGTCAGTAGTGACAGATTTTCAAAAGGTGCCAAAAGTCAAAAATAGTAAATATTTATAATATATTTTTCAAGTTATTTGCATGTATTTTGGTTCGGAAGAATATATTTCGCCATATAAAGCTATATGACGTCACGCACTGTAATCAGCCATGGCAGATTTTCAAGGGTGGCTAAAAGTAAAAATGTATAATAAATATTTGTTTCAAATTATTTCCATCTAATTAGGTTCGGAACACGTATTTCGCTATTTCATGCTGTATGACGTCATACTCTGATGTAACTAATTGCAGATTTTCAAGGGTGGCGAAAAGTTAAATTATATTTTTTTTTATTATTTCCATCTACTTAGGTTCGGAACACGTATTTCGCTATTTCAAGCCCTATGACGTCATACTCTGACGTCACTAATTGCAGATTTTCAAGGGTGGCGAAAAGTGGAAAATAATAAAAAATATAGTATATAATTAACAAATATTATTCATTTATTATTACAATTACTCTCAATTTATAATAGTTAATTTATATAATTAAATGTGATTAGAAATAAATAATAATCATTTAATAAGTTAATGAGCGGAGGGGGAGGCGTAAAGGGGGTGGGGCGAAGGGGTGTGAAGAATAAAAAATAATAAGAAATAATAAAAATTTATAATAATGTTAACAAAATTAACATTTTTTCTAACATTTCGTTTAGGAACTCGGTATTTCGCGAGATAGAGCCATCTGACGTCACATTCTGACGTCACGATTGACACGATTTCTAGCGGTGCGAAAAAGATGGAGATGGAGACGACGACGACGGAACTGAACATGCACTTTTCAAAAAATGAAAAATGAAAAAAATTATGCAGATGCACTTTTATGCATTTTGGTGCATTTAAACGAAATTTTTTTTTTTTTTTTTTTTTCGTTTTTTAGCTTCAGGATGTCTCAAAACATATTTTGGCGTTAAAATTTCTTTAAAAAATCGAACTAAAATTTTTCACTGTGAGGCTATACTACTTGGCGCGAGACTCTACCGAGTTTCCTGATATTTTCAATAAAAATTTGAAAAGTTCAGGAAAACTTTAAAATTAGAGAACAACCTAATTCTTAAGTTTTTTATTTTAAATAAAAATATTTTTAATTTTTTATTTATAATTCTTTATTTATTTCCCCATTTCAGTAAGGTAGAATATATTCATTTATGTTATATTACTGCTACAAAGAAAAATATATAAAATATTGTATATGTAACATTACAACAATATAATATTTGCGCTTTATAATCATATATTTATCTGATCTATTCACTGTTGCTGAAATAAATGCGTACCAATATATTACATTTATTTAGACAAGAAATATTATATTCAATATTCTGTTATGTAACATATACAGAAATATTCCATATTGTGGTTTACTGAGTATGATATTTATAATTCAAATAAATTTAAAGATATTTTTGTAAATGACGATAATGTACTCTTAACAGTGATGGAGTTTCTAATAAGAGTATAGTTATTAAAATACAAGAATGAGCTATTATATAATGACAATGTTTCATACATACGTTTTACATAATTATTGAAAATATTATGTCCGTATTACTTAGTATTAATGAAAGATTAGAACTTTATTAGGAACTCCATCTATTATGAAATTCAGTTGTTTATTGAATTATTTCAATATTTGGTAGATAAATCAATGTTTATGGTATACCAATTCTTTGTTATTCTAATTTATAATTATGGCTAATTTTATAAATATTAAATAGCTTTGATAGTAGTCCATTTTCAACAGAAATATTTTACGGTATATCAAAACTTAATACTTTACCTACATTTTTGAAAAATTTCTTAAATAAACTCGAATATTTTTTACAAAATGATTAAAATTTTAAGGTAATAAATATGAAATTGTATTGTACATTATTTTGTTTATTATGGTTTCATATGAACTTATTGAAAATTTTTTAAATCCTATTCAGGTTATTCGGTTTGTGATGAATATACTGTATACGATGTGAACGTGAAAAAGATATAATTTGTTTACAAAAATATATGAATTTTTAACTTTATTACTTTTTAAAGATTAACTGAAAAATTATTAATGTTTATAATACGTCAAACGCTGAATTAAAAAAAATAAATATATAAATATATGAAAATATAATCTTCAAATACTGTAAATTGTAACAAAATAAAAGTAGTCCTTTTAGTAAAAATCATTCATTAAAATAGTTTTTTTCGTCCGTCTACAAATATTTCTCCCCTTCATGTGAAAAAAAGTTACTAACGGATCTTATAAAATAGTTTATCATTGATTATTATATACAGGGTTTTAAAAAACGACCACACACCCTTAAAGGGGGTGGTTCCAGAGGATATTCTAAGAACTTTTTCCTATTGGCATTATTTGATTTTAAGCTATATTTTAATGATATTTAATGATAAAGATGCCTTTAGTAAGACAGAAACACTTCGACAGTTGAAGTGAGGTGGCACCACTCTGTCTCATTTTTATATATTGCAACTATTTATTTGATAAAGACCACAGCAGAAATTAATCATATATATTTTATTATTAGAAGTATAAATTCTGTCAAGGATAGCGAAACAATATTCATAAATTAAACCCTAAATTAATAAAAGATTTTTATAATGTTTGACTTTAGCAAGTAAATTAATTTTATAGTACATTGAATAATTTATACAATGTTTCCACAAATAAAAGACATTAACTTATATAAATTATATTTAAATTAAATTTTTGTTTATATTTTATACAGAATGTAACAATTACATATTCCATAAATTTAAGGGGTTGTAGAGAAAATGATTTTAAGATGATTTCTCTGTCACCACTTTTCGATCCGAAAATAAATTTTTAAAATAGTGAATGGTAAAACTACTAATAGTTAGATAGAGATAGTCAGCTAATTGAAATGAGATAGCGTTACTCTGTCTTAATTAAACTAGCCGATTATCTCTGTCTCACTAATAATACCTTTATCATCGAATATCTTGAAAACTAAACTTCAGGTAGAAAAGTACTAAATGAAATATCCTCTTGGAATTACTCTTCTTAAACCTCTTAAATTTATAGAACATGTCATTGTTAAATCCTGTATAATAAATTTATTTATTTATATTATACTATTTTAAGAGGAACAGAAGTAAAAATTATAATTAGATTAACATCTTAAATGGCATACTGCAACATATTTTCATGACGTCATTGTGCGATATCACATAGTCGTAGGAAAGATCACTTTCTTTTAATATGTCAAATAAGTTAAGCATAGCTCTTACTCAGAAGAAAGGAGAAAGAACGTGACGAGAGAGAGTGAGCTAATGACGTCGGTGCAAAGTATGTCGAGGTCTCCTCATGGACAGTCGTAGCTGAGAGTCTTCCGCTAAGACTGCATGGATCATCAATTTCTTCAATTTTTCTTTCTACAACAAATTATTTTATTCATTAACTCATTTTTTAACCACTCTTTTACTAGATTATTTATAATTAATAGTGCTTTATTGATAACTTTTAAATTTTATGATATTCTTTATTTTTTAGTTTAATTTATATTATTTTATATTTTTATTTGTGTTTTATGTGATAATAAAGTGAATAAAAGTAGTATTTTTAGTTGGTTGAAAAGTTTTTGTAATTAATTATCAAGTGTTTTGTGGTACATTTAATTTTTGGAATGTATATGAAAAGATCCTATTAATTTTTGTAAGAAGAATGATGTCACCAGCAATTCTAAGTAAGTTTCTCCCTTTTAATTAATTTTAACTTTAATTAAAGCGTTTTTTATGTAAAAAAATCAAGCTAACTGTATATAATTTTATTTGAGCTGATAAAGCATATAAAACAATTTTAAAAAACGAAGAACACAAATATTTCATAACATTTTTACGTTTTCTATTGTATTTTTTCTCTTTCTTAATTATAAAAACTTAATATTTGAAAAATTTGTTTACATCCACGGGGCATTGATCAATTTGTTTGTTTTTTGTGAAAAAAATTCAAATTATAATTATTCAATAATAGTATGAAAACTTTATATTTTTTATTTTATTTCAATCTATGCTTTATATTACTAAATATATACAGGGTGTAACAATGATCCCCTTCGAAATTTTAAGGGGTTGTAGAGGGGGTGATTCTAAGACGAATTTTCATTTACCAAATTTTAATCTGAAGCTTAGTTTTTGAGATATTTAATGATAAAGGTACTATATATATTAGACAGAGACAAATAGATAGTTGAAGCGAGACAGAATGGTGTTATCTCACTTAAACCAATTGATTGTCTCTGTCTAATTAATAGTACTTTTATCATTAGATATCTCAAAAATTAAGCTTCAAACTAAAATGTGGTAATTGAAAAATCGTCTTAGAATCACTTTCTCTACAACCCCTTAAAATTTCGAAGGGGATCATTGTTACACCCTGTATACATGTATACATAAGTAATAACTTAATATGATTATTATTATTGTTATTTCGTTTTATTATTCATTATTTTTATTTAATATATGCATGCCTTTTTTTTTATATGCTCGCGTATACGTGAATGTTGTATATTATGTAAATATGTGCGAATTCCTTAAATTACACGAGTTATTCATAACAACAAAATATATATCATAAAAAATTGAAAAAATCAGAGAAAAAAGATGTTTTATGAATCGCAAAGAATTTTTCTTCAGTAATAAGAAAATATATTTATTATAGTAAAGTACATAATGACGATGAATAAAATATCAATCTTTTAAACAAGTATTTATTCTAATTTTCTTATATATATTACTTATTTTGTATTAAACTGTAGAAAAACTGAGGGATGTAAGATTTATTAATATTTTATAAAATATAATTTATTAATTGCTAATTACTTAATAAAATAAAAAGATATTATATTTATCAAACTCGATTAAAATAAGTGATATATTTATTTTTTATCAAGTTTGATTAAAAAATAATTAATAAATTGCTTAGTAAGAATGAAAATAATTTCTGTTTTTTACCAAATTTATATATATCATATTAAATATACAAGCAGTAATTCAATCCGTCTTTTACAATAATTTTATTAATTAATATGGCTTTTATATACTGAAAAAAATATAGTAATGCACATATGTAGAATTTTTAATAATATTAATTATTTATAATGCACGTACACATAATAATAAAGAAAACCAAGAATAACTTATAATTTTGTTTTGTAGTTACAAAGATCATATATATAAAATTCCTTTCACCTGAAAGTTTTAAATACAGGGTGTCCGGAAAAAAAGGAGACATTTTTGGAGGGGTGGTTCCTGACGCAATTCTAAGAACCTTTTTATCTTGGTATTTTTTGATTTAAAGCTTTATTTTTGAGATATTCAATGATAAAGATGCCATTAGTTAGACAGAGACACTCCGGTAGCTGAAGCAAGACAGAGTGGCGCCATCTCATTTTAACTATCGAAGTGTCTCTGTCTAACTAATGGCAAATTTATCGTTGAATATTTCAGAAATATAACTTAAAATCAAAAAATACCAAGAGAAAAAAGTTCTTAGAATAGCGTCAGGAACCACCCCTCAAAAAATGTCTCCTTTTTTTCCGGACACCCTGCACATTTTCTTTTAATATTGAATATATTATTAATATAATATTATAAATATTTTCTTCAGAAATATGTATTTCTTAAATAATAAGACAGTTATGTCATAAAATACACAGAATAATTTAATAAAAATATGTAATATATATACCCACCAGAAAGTTTACTCTTGAGGTTAAACTGAATCGAAAAGTCTTGTACCACTTTTTGACCTGAGATTATTTTTGAAATATCCAATATTAAAGATACTATTAGTATTATTGGTTTTGCCTAAACTATCTATGTTTTTCTAACTAGTGGTATAGATATTATAGAATATCTTAAAAACTAAGATTCGGTTTAAAAAGAAGTAAAGAGCTTTTTGTCTGAGTTTAAACCTCAGAAATATCCTCTTTAAAGGAATTTAACTCTTTTAACAAATTACCCTATTATATATATAGTATAATTTACTACACATAAACATATATTAGTGAATATTTATAAAATTTATATATATCAATTAAAAATTTTGCGGAAAAATTGAAAAAAAAACAAAATATTTACAACTTAAATAATTATTTATAATTACTATTTGGTTAAAGAGGTAGAAATACTTTTCTATATGAATATTAGTGTATATCAATGATGAATCAGTGAGAGAAAGAAAGGTGCGCTTTCTCGCCAGTCAACTTTCACCATCGTTGAAGCTCCTCTCTCTCTTCTGTGATTCTTTTAAAAATACTCTTTGAAGAAAGAGATAGCATTTCTTCACGTATTTTACATGTACATCTATTTTATATATCACATTACTTTAACAAAATACTAATTAAAGTTTTAAACGACTTATTTATATATATGCATATATATTTTTTTAAGTATTAATGACATGTTCCATAAATTTAAGGGGATGTAAAGGAAATAATATTAACACGATTGTTTATATACTACTTTTCGATCCAAGGCTTAATTTTTAAGATATTCAATGATAAGAGTATTGTTAGTCAGACAGAGACAGTCAGGCAGTTGAAGCAGGACAGCAACGTTATCTCACTTCAATCAACTGACTGTCTTTGTTTAACTAATAGTTGTTTTATTTTTCAATATTTTGAAAATTAAGCTTAGGATTGAAAAGTGGTTAATGAAAAATAGTTTCAGAATTACCCTCACTAAAATTCTTTAAAGGGTATAACAGGATAAGAACGTGAAAAGTCCCCCCACATGGATTCGATTTGAAGCTATTTCGTTCGAATGCATATGAAAAGTAACGAACGTGTATCAAATTACAGTTCCTTATCTTATCTCTGAAACAAGTTATAGCGAAAAATCAGTTTTTTAGTTTTTCTTAAATATCTTTTGATCGTAATAATATTTTAATATGCGACCAGTTTCATTCGAAAGATTAAAAAATGCTCAAAATTTAAGTCTAACTGCAAATTTTTCGGTGTCAAACACGGTTTTTAAGAACGATTTTAAATATTCAAATTTAATTTTTTAGGACCCTGTTAGAAGTACTATAAAATAAAAAATTTTATTTAATAATGTTTTTCATGTACTTTTCAATAATATATAGGGTGTAACAAAACAACCGCACTTCCTTAAAGGGGGTGATTCTTGACGCTATTCTAAGAACTTTTTCCTGTTGCAATTTTTTAATCTAAAGCTTAGTCTTCCAGATATTCAATGGTAAAGATGCCATTAGTTAGACAGAGACACTCCGATAGTTGAAGTGAGACAGAGAAATGCTATCTCATCACTACTTTTCAACCCAAAGCTCAATTTTCGAGATATTTAATAATAAAGATGATATATATTAGTTGGACAGAGGCAGGCCGATAGTTCAAAAGAGACAAATATATATCAGAATGGTGTTATCTCACTTCAACTATCTGTTTGTGTCTGTCTAACTAATGGTATCTTTATCATTGAATATCTTGAAAACCAAGCTCCGGATTGAAAAGTGGCTAAGGATTTTTCGACTTAATTTAGTATCAGGAATCATCCCTTAACAGGAAGTGCGTTTATTTCGGGACACCCTGTACAATATCCGTTTAAACTCTTCTGAATAAAAATAAGGATAAAAATATTTTTATAAATAATAAATTTATGTTTCATTTGCTTACATCTTTTTTTGATGTGTCTTATAAACTTCACAATGGTTTGGGTGATAATCAATATTCCTAAATACTAATCAGGTGGCATTTCTAAATGATTTCTTAAATCATCGGTGCGATTGCGGAATATAATCAATCATTTAATTGTTTGTGGTGTTCCGAATGCTTGTGTTTCAAGTGTTCCTACGATGATTATTACCCAAGCCATTATGAAGTTTATAAGATATATTAAAAATATGTCTTATTTTTTTCAAGAAAGCTTATACAGGGTGTAACAATGATCCCCTTTGAAATTTTAAGGGGTTGTATAGGGAGTGATTCTAAGACGATTTTTCATTTACCATATTTTAAACTGAAGTTACCTTGAGTTTTATTAAATGTAACTCCACCTATTTGTTATTGCATATTCTTGTAGCTTATTTCGAAAGCTTTCCAAAACACTATACTAAAGTTATTTTTGATTCAATATTTTTTTAGTTATCAAGCCTAAAATTTGCAATCCAGTGAGTTCACGCTGACAGTAATAGCAGTGAATATTATTAATTAATAGTCTAATATTAATTACTTTAAGTCTGCGAAGAGGACGGAATAAGCAATATAAAATATTTTCGCACGACCGAATTAAACACGACCTATCTGTGCACAGCCGAATTGTAAAATTGCATATTTATACACGACCGGGATCTACACAATTATTTTTTTTTATTTTTTGTATCATAAATGTCTTGATTTTCTTAAAAAAATTATATATTTCCATATCCCAACTGTGAATTATTTATTTATACATTTTACATTTTAAAAATTCTCTGATATATAGGGGTTGAAAAACACACACCACCAGGTGATAATTACTTATGTGATTTTCATTTTATAATTTTAACTTAGGTTATAAACTAGTATAAGATTTATTTATGGAAACATTTAAAAATTCCTCTCACATTTTTGGAAATTATTTTTTGTATCTCTAGTAGAGCACAGATTCCAGGTTAAGAAACACCACTCTACTTAATAATTCAATTATTATTTTAAAAATTAATAATTTATATGAAATATTCAACTTTTTTAAGTCAAGTATTTGTATTTTACTGATTATATTGTTACCTCCAGCAGTTGTTTTAGACATATAATAATTTTAATATAATAATATAGTAATTTTTTAAATAAATAATGCCATTTTATATATTTTCTTTCAGGTATCTACATAATATGGAATATGTTAACGGGTTGCTTATCTTATACTGAAGAAATAATGCATTATCGACTCCAACGTAAGTTATGCTATACTCATTATTAGAAGTTAAATATAGTTAAATGATTTAAAATACTTTCATTGGTCAATTTCTATAAATTAATTATCATTAAATTAAGATTAGAATAAAAAATTCACAATCTTTTAACTTATTTTACAATAAACCAGTATATTGTTGTATACAAATCCCTTCCTCCATTTAATAAATTCATTATCTATAGTAATAAATAAGTTCTTATTCGCAAATTAATTCCTGAAGTTATTATAAGTTTTACAGCTTATAATTTTGTTGTACCTCTTTAAATTTCCAATAGTACCTTTTAAGTCACCGTTATTTTTTCTAGTTATTTTTTATTTAATTTGTATCCTCTTTTATAAATATTTAAATATATAAATAAAAATCTTGATCTGTCACCAATGAATTATTATTTATTGCACAGTTTGGAACACTACTCGAAATAAGACTATTTTGTAATAAGACTAGGATCGAAATAGTTTTTACAAACTTTATGTTCTTTAAAAACATTACTATTTTTGAAAGAGAAATTAATTTGTTGAAAACGATTAATTAAATTTAAAAATTAATTATTCTTTTTCTTTAAATAATCTGACATTTCATATTCCATGACCTAATAAATTCCTAAATACAGTTAAATCTCTCTACAACGGACAATCTCGGAACACGTGTGACTGTCTGTTATGGAAAGGTATCCGTTGCAGAGAATGTTTTTTCTATTATTGCATTAAGATCGGTGAATTTTATAACTGTCCGTTAAGAAAGGTGTCCGTTGAAGAGAAGTGTCCATGAGGAAGAGTTTCACTGCATTACTTTTAATGATATATTAAAATAAAGAAGTTTAATAAACTATACTTTTATTCTTTTATATTATATTACATTATATGAATATTCATTAAAAAAAAGCTATATAAGGTATTTAGAAAAAACACACCCCCAATTAAGAGGTGATTCCTAATGCAGTGAAATTCCTTCTCGCGGACACTTCTCTTCAACGGACACCTTTCTTAACGGACAGTTATAAAATTCACCGATGTTAATACAATAATAGAATAAAACATTTTATACAGCGGATACCTTTCCATAACGGACAGTCACACGGGTCCCGAGATTGTCCGTTGTAGAGAGATTTTAATGTATTTAATTGAGTCAAAGAATCCTTTACCATTTGTCGATTTAGATTTTACTTTTTTAGATATATAAGATATAATAATGATATTACGCGAAACTATAAAAAATGATAAAGGTACTATTAGTTAGAAGAGACAGTCAGTTGGTTGAAGTGAGATATCACCACTCTATCCCACTTCAACTATCTATCTGCCTCTATGTACATTTACTGGCAATGATATCGTACAAGCTATAGTCTTTGCCTGACTAAGAGTATAGTTAAAAAAGAAGAAAGCATATCTTCCCACTTGCTCACACACAGCGTCAAATATCTCTAGTGCAAGGCAGGCGGAGAAGTATCAGGAGTATAAAGAGTATCGGAGAATACATGTTATTCGGAAAATGGTGGACACTTTTTTCAGGGGTGATTCTTAACTTAATTCTAAGAACTTTTTTTTCTTGGCATTTTTTGATTTGAAGTTTTATTTTCAAGATATTCAATGATAAAGATACCATTAATAAAACAGAGACACCCCAATAATTATTGTCCATTATATTCCGGACAACATGTATTCTCGCGATACTCTTTATACTCCTGACACTTTTCCGCCTGCCTTACATTAAAGATATTTGACACTGTGTAAGAGTAAGCGGGAAAATGTGCCTTCATTTTCAACTATACTATAAGTCAAGTAGGCATTGTAGCTTGTACAACATTATTATCGGTTAGTGTACTAGTAGAACTATAAATATCTTTAAATATCATTAAATATTTGGAAAATGAAGCTTCAGATTAAATAACTGTTAATGAAACATCATTTTAGAATAATTCTCTCCTTCCTTCAGTTCCTTAAAGTTTCGCGTAACGTCATTGTTATACGCTGCACAAGAATAAAAGTACTTATGTTCAAGAAAAATAGCCAGCTTGTAAAACGGAGTGACTTTATCGTAATTCAACTAACTGACTATTTCTGCTTAATGAACCCTTTGAGTGCTAATGATTTATATATAAAGTGTTGCAAAATTGTTGCATTTCCCTTAAAGAGGATACTCTTGAAAATATTCTGAGATATTTAATAATAAAGATGCTATTAGTGTCGGTGCACACGAGCGGCTTTTGGACACTTCGACGCGGCGTTCTAAACGCGTTCTGAACGCTGCGTCCACACATCTCGACAGTTCACATGAGCGGCACAGTTAGTTAATGATTGCCTTCAAAGATGAATGCAAGTGTATCGAATAGTACAGTTTTGAAAGAAAAGTTGTTTTTAGTTATTTTGTTTATAAATATTTAGAGGATGAACATAGTGAAAATATTAAAAGGCGATACTGAGTTCATCTTTTTATAAGTGCATGTCCTTCAAAAGGTGACTTTACTATCCATTTACAAAATTAAAAGAATATAAGTACAATTTTTTAATTATTTTCGAATGAGCATTAAGTCATTTGATGAATTATTTGTAAAATTGAATGATTCATTAAAAAAAAGTTACTGTAATGAGACTTGCCATACCACTTTTGGAAATGCTAGCTGTAACATTAAGGTAAATAGTTCCAATATTATTATACAGGGTGTAACAAAAGAACAGCACTTCCTTATTAAAGAGTTATTCCTGACGCTATTCTAAGAACTTTTTCTTCTTGAGATTTTTTAATTTAAAGCTTAATTTTCTAGATATTCAATAATATAAGTACTATTAGTTAGAAAAAATGGACAGATAGTTGAAGTGAGACAGAGAAATGATATCTCACTTCATTATTCGGAGTGTCTCTATCTAACTAATGGAATCTGTACCATTGAATATCTGAAAAACTAAGCTTTAGATTAAAAAATGGTAAAAGGAAAAAGTTCTTAGAATAGCGTCAGGAATCACCCCTTTAAAGACGTACGGTTGTTTTGTTATAACCTGTAGATCAATTAATGTAAAAATTGATTTACTGTAGAAATTGTAAAATGTTGTTGTCTCTTTCACAATTATGTTAGATGTAGAAACGGATATAATTTTGCAAATACACTATTTATTGAAGGATTGCATGAAGTTAAAAGATATGCTTCTTTATCGGGATAACTCCATAGTTGTATTCAAAGAAATGTAATAAGAAGTGAATTTGCAAAATATTTTGAAAGTGATGCTGGCCAAAAGCCATGGTAAGAGAATCTTATTTAATTGTATAAGATGTAGTGATTTACTCAATATGTAATTTATTTCTTTATTAAAAATATAATTTATTTATCTAATAAAAATGAAAAGTATGTACTAATTGTCATTTTTAATTCTGATTTTTCATTAAAGTCAGAATATAATGTTTGACAAATATTAATCCACGCATCTTGCTTTTTATTTTTGCTTTTGTATCCGTTATCGGATACATTCCAAATTTAGGGAAGATTTTTAATCAGATCAATAAGCAATTCTATTAATATGTCAATATTAGCCATTTTTTATAATACATAAATTTAAGGACATGCATTTAGGTGCTAAATAAAAACGCAAAAGGTTGAACGCTCGTGTGAATTACTTTATATAGTTACAAGTATTAAATCTACAAGTATTAAGAGTATCCTCACCCGACCAAAATTGTACTTTTCGCTTTTCTTCCTTAAAAATGAACGGATTTGAAAACCGTTTGATACACATAATGTCGAAAGCCTAATGAGAGGACGTTACCTTTTTTTTTTGCAAATTCAAGCAAAAATTGATTATCCGACAATTTACATTATTAATTTGTACCATAACATAAAAAATAGAAGTTATTTCGGAATGAGCCAGAGCAACGTCTATACAAAAAAGATCAAGGAATCGATTGAGTCTAGTCTTGATCCAAAATTCTATGAAATGTGGAAATAAAGCGAAAAGTACGAAATGTTGTAAATTTGATAAAAATATTGATCTGTTTTATCTCGTAGTGAATAAAACAGAACAAAAAAATTAGTTCGTCTAGATAGCGTAGCAAAATAATTTCATAAGTGAGACAAAGATAAGAGATCTTCTTTTCAATCTACTTAAAAGGAGGAATCGCCACTCTCTATTATCGATTTGATTGAAATTTCACGAAAAGCTAGTATTCCCTATAAAACTGACTGTGGTAAAGCAGTATGACCCACTATTCAGACGTTTCCGAGAAAAATGCGAAAAAAATTCTTGATGTTTTAAGCATTGCCTCATTATCAGTAACTTTAACTCTAACAACAAGTAAACTGTCTGGTAACGTTGATTAAGGCAGGCGACTAGGAAGCTTGGGGTTCCCAGTTCTCAAGTCTTCTATTCCTACTATCTTTTTTTGCAATAATTTCCATATAAAAAAAATAAACAATACATGATATTCAAGTATTAACTGTAATGTAAGAAATTTGTTTAGTTATAGCCTATTTTGCAATCCTATATGAAAATCTATTACAATTCTTATATGTGAGGACAAACTTAAATTTTATATTTAGTCGTGCTGTAAATTACATTTGAAATGGATGCTTATTGTTATAATGACAATTTAAAAAGTGAGGAATTTCCTGTTATGTTAGTAAGCGTATTAAAAATAGCAGGGAAATTACTGAAAGAACATGAATATACAGGGTGTCCGGAAAAAAAGGAGACATATTTTGAGGGGTGGTTCCTGATGCAATTCTAAGAACTTTTCACCCCTTGGAATTTTTTAATTTAGGGCCTCCTTTTTAAATTATTAATGTTTTTCTGTGCGAAATGTGATTGGCCCTGGTTCGCGGGCTAGCGTCAGCTGGCGCGGTCGCGCGCGGAGACGTAAGCAGCACAGCGCCGTAGCCAGCGTAAAAAGTCCTACGTCGCCCCGAGGCACGTAAATACTTAAAAAATGCTTATAATCACATTCGCACATTTATTAATAATTTATTGTTGTCCAATTATTCAATTAAAAATATGCCTAATAGATGTTAATTGAATAATTGGCATGGACCCATGATACTTGTTATTTTTCTCATTAAAACAACTGTTAATTCACTTATTTCATGAAAAACATAGCTGACTAACAGTCCTCTAATGAATAATAACAGGTATCATTAATTACAGATTGTTAAAATATTAATTTTAACAATCTAGACAAGGGCAACATGTAACATATTTTAATTCTTTAATTTAATACTGTTAAACACTTACCATTTACTGCACACTTTCCTAATATCCTCATCCTGTCGTGGAATGGCTTCCCTTTGGGTGGAAAATGATTAATTATTCTAATTTTCCAAACAATTGTTGAAAAATTAGCACAGCATAACCACAATCACTGCACGAACACTTTTTACATATTTTTAAACACTACAATGAACACTGTGATTATTCACAATGTTTCACAATATTTGTAACTTTATTAATAATTACTTTAAACACTAATCGCGGAAATAACTAATTAATTTATGCAATAAATTGTGAGATTATTGGACCGGCGTTGTCCACGGAATCTCACACACGTGTAGCACGTACACAATTGAAGTAATTCTTGATCTTGACCTACCCCATGTTCTATTTTTACTTACTACTAAAGTTCTTAGAATTGCGTCAGGAACCACCCCTCAAAATATGTCTCCTTTTTTTCCGGACACCCTGTATCCCAAACGGACCAATAAAGTATATTTAGTCACAAAGCGTGGATGCTATAGGGCACGTGTGGCCAAACTTTTATCCTTTAGTGGCTACTTATTCTGTAAAATATAGTCTGCGGACGACTATGAATATAGGCAAACAATTTTAGAATTTTTCAAATTTTTCATAGATATTTTAATAAGTAATTAACATTAATTTAAGTGAAAGGAAGTTGTTCAACTTTAGCTTCGCGCGCTACTTTCAAAACCTTTGCGGTCGGCGTTTTAGCCACCCCTGCTATAAGGAATAAAATTTTTAATCATACACAGATATGATAAACGAAATGCAGCTTCTTGAAGAAGAAGAACTGATATTTTTGAATGAAAATCAAAGTGATAATTTGGAATAGCAGGTGGAACGAGATATGATCAATTTCTAGCAATTGATTCGTGGACTCCTGATCGGTTTCAAGAAGCTAGAAATAGGTTTGAACTAGTAACGACTAGAATATTACAATAGTGGGCGATGTCTGCCGCACAATAATATATTTCAGTATCATTAAAATTTGTAGCAAGCAGAACGTGGTCAAATAACTTCAAAAAGAAATTGCTGAAATAGACAAGATATATAATGCTGCTGAAAAGTTTCGGAAACAATTTTATTCTGTTTCTTATAAACATGACCCAGATTTTATATTTAAAACTAATCAGTCAGGTTGCCAATATCAAACGACAATTTGATAGAACGACAAAGGATAGAACTTTGGCAGAAAGAGACAGCAAGACAATTTTAGTTCAAAAACGAAGTTTAAATAAGATTTCCCACGCTTATACTGCTCAATATACGTTAACTGCTTCTGGTAAAATATTACCTCATGTTTTTTATGCTTATAAGAAAGTGGAGATACTTTTGGCCCAATTGTAAAGAAACAACTAGATACACTCGTTCAAGAGTTTAAAAGTATTATTGTTTCTTGCTCAAGATTTGGTAAATTTACAACTTCGATTTACAAAAACTTTTTAAAAGAAGTAATAAACAACAGTTTTTACTTGTTATAAATTCTTAGGTTGATCAAACTAGTTCATTAATTTATAGTGAAATTTTTATTGATGATGATAATTTGCCAACTTATAATTTAAAAATTATACCACCTAAGTGTACACCACTATGGCAGGCAGCCTTGTGATATTTATTTTTACCGCCAAATAAAAACTTATATTAAAAAGCTTCAAAATAATACATATTTAATAGAAATAAACCGAGAAATATGTAATCGCGAAGATGCTATAAAAATTCATTCGTTAATTTTAAATCAATTATCAGCGCTGGTATTAAAGAAATGATTGAATATGCTCTTGGTTTGTATCAAAATTAATTACTAAACGAGATATCTTTTATAATATGAATGAAATTTGTTTCCCCGATAAAATTAATAAATGTACATGTTCTTGTTCTAAGCAATCATTTATACAATGTTCTTGGTACTTTGTAACTATATGTTTTATATATTTCTATGATAATTATCATCCAAAAATATATACAAAACTTAATATTAATTGGTAATATTCGTTAATCTTTAGAATAAATTTCTTTCAATATTATGTATTGTTTATTTTATTTATATGGAAATTATTGAAAAAAAAAGGAAGTAAGAATAGAAGACTCGAAACTCGGAACCCCAAGCCTCCTAGCCGCCTGCCTTAGTCAACACCACCACACGGATCAGATGTCGCCAAAGTTAAAGTTACTGATAATGAGGCAATGCTTAAAACATCAGGAAATTTTTTCGCATTTTTCTCAGAAACGCCTGAATAATGAGTCGTACTGTTTTACCACAGTCAGTTTTATAGGGAATACTAGCTTTTCGTGAAATTTTAACCAAATCGATGATCAGAGGGTGAGGATATCTCCTTGTTAATTAAGACACAAACCGTTTTAGGTCGGGTGAGAATCCTCTTAAATATACAAGTAATATACTGTAGTTGTGGTGAGTATTATGTAGCTTCATCCATTTAATTCCTATACTTTTCAAAACGTAATGTGACAAGGATGTGCGTCTAAGCGTTCAAAAACCGCTCGTGTGCATGAACACTTAGTTGAACAAAGACAGACCGATAGTTGAAGAGAAACAAAAAAGAGTCAGAATGGTATTATGTCATTTCAACTATCGGTCTGCTTCTATCTAACTAATAGAATCTTTAATTTTAAGTATCTTGAAAAATAAATTTTGAATTGAAAAATGATAAAAGACTTTTTTTATTGGAATTAGCCCGCATAAGTTACCTTTCAAAGGAAATGCGACAATTTTGTAAACACCTTTTATACATTAGCACTTGTCTATCAATATACAGGGTGTCGTGACAATATTCAGACACTCCTTAAAAGTGACATAAGTTTTTAAACAATTGCTAAAATTAATAGATAAAAAAATGATTTTTAATCAGACTGTTTACTAATTGACATATTCTTGGAATTTGTCAAAAAAATGCAATGTTTACAAATTAGTAACGTTTAAAGAAAATATGCATTTTTTTCCTTTTTGTAGGTGGTTGTAATTAAAATAAGAAAATATGTGTTTAGTGAAAAAGGTAAGATTTCATGCAAATTAGTCCATAAATGAAAAGGTTACAATGTTCTAAATATGCAAAAAATGTTCAACTTAACGTAAAATCTTTAAAAACTTGTTTATTTTTGCATTTTTAATAAGCTGTAATTTTTTAATTTATGGACTAATTTGCTTAAAATTTTGAGGGTGTATTAATTTCCGTCTTTTTTTTCAAAGATCTGTTTTGATATTTTAATTTAGCCACTTACAAAAATATAAAAAAAAGTATATTTTCTGTAAACGTTAATAATATGTAAACATTGCATTTTTTACAAATTCCAAAAACACATCAACTAGTAAATAGTCTTAAAATAACTTTTTTATCTATTAATTTTAACAATTGTTTAAAAATTTATGTCACTTTTAAGAGAATGTACACCCGACCTAAAATGGTTCGTGTCTTAACTAAACAGAGTGAAACAAAAGATCTCTTATCTTTGTCTCACTTATGATAATTTTTTATTACGCCATCTATATGAACTAATTTTTGCTCTGTTTTATCTGTTTTGAGATAAAACAGTCGAATATTTTTAGCAAAATCGAACTTTTCGAATTTCTTTCTCATTTCTCAGAATATATGATTGAAATTAGACTGTAATGATATCTTTAAAAAATAGAACTCTTGTACAAAGCCTTTTTCTCGATTAAATTCCTTATTTTTTTGCAAAAATACAAATTGTTAATGAAAATCTAGTAGCTTTTTTTTTATTGATTTTTAGAAAAAACGCTCTGTACAAAGCATTCTTAGGCTTCCCTGATTATCCATGTCTAATGGTTCATTTTTAAGGGAGAAATCCGAAAAGTATGATTTTCGGTCGGGTTTACATCCTCTTAACGAGTGTCTGAATATTTTCGTCATTGTACGTCGTATAGATTTTTCGTATGAAACCTTTGCTAAATTAATGTTAACATATAATTTATCGATTTTATCGAATATGTGTATAGTGACCAACTGTTAAATTGTATAGGGTGATATAAAACGACCGCACTTCCTTAGTAAGACAGAGACACTCCAAGAGTTGAAGTGAGGTGGCGCCATTCTGTCTCGCTTACATTATCGGAGTGTCTCTGTTTTACTAATGGCATCTTTACCATTGAATATCTTGAAAATAAAGCTTTAAATGAAAAAATGCCAAGAGGATAAAGCTCTTAAAATATCCTCATGAACCATCCTCTTTAAGGAAGTGAGGTCGTTTTGTAATACCCTGTATATATAGGAACAGATAAAACTGTTATTGATGTAGGCAACTAAATGTTAAGTAAATTTCACACGATGCAAAGAACTAAAAAAGCCTATAAGAAAATATTTTTTTATTTTATAGACATAATGTTATTAAATAGTTATATAATTTTTAAAAATCATAAAAAAATCGAGCATATAATGTTTATTAAAAGCTATTAGCCAAACAAATTATTCATCAATATTCACCCAATATAAAAGTAAGCGAAGCATCCATCCATAATTCCATAACACGATATATTGACAAGCATTTTCCTATACGGATAACTCAAACCTTAGCAAAGGGGAATAGAACGTCAAAACGATGTGTTGCATGTTTATCCTTTAAAATGCCATATTTGCGATGTAGCATTATGTATTAACCATTTTAAGGAATACCACGAGAAGTAATTCGTTCCAGTTCTTATTTTAATTTAAATTATCATATTCTATTTAAAAATAATATTTATTTCTTGTTCATAAAAAAATGTAAAACGCGATGTTTATAATGTAACATTGTGTATTAATGGTTTTACACAGTGCAGTTTTAATAAACTCCGCGAACAATTTGAATGTCTTTTACTGCACATAAGATCGCCCATGCGCGGTGATATGAGCCAATCGTCAGTTGAACGTCCCTGATGTTTCAGCTGGGTAACTTAAGTAAAGTCATGATGCAAATGGGTTAAAGGAAGTCCGCGAATTTTGGTATACTTTATATGTATAAGTTCTTATGTGGTCTACCTTATTATATGAATATTATTACCTAATTTGATCTACATAAATTTACTATAGAATTGATTTTATTAAATTCTTGTCTAAGAAAAATTTTAGTTTCATGTTATGCTTAATATACAGGGTGTAACAATGACCCGGGGTAAAATTTTAGGGGGTTATAGAGGGAGTGATTCCAAGACGATTTTTTATTTACCACATTTTAATCTGAAGCTTAGTTTTTGAGATATTAAATGATAAAGGGATTATTAGTTAACCAAAGACAGATAGTGGTTGAAGTGAGACAGAGTGGCATTATCCCATTTCAACTAATTGACTGTCTCTGTCTAAATAATAGTAGCTTTATCGTTGAATATCTTGAAAATTAAGCCTCGGATCAAAATGTGATAAATGAAAAATCGTTTTAGAATTGCTCCCTCTACAACCCCCTAAAATTTGGCCCCGGGTCATTGTTACACTCTGTATTTGATTTTACCTAAATATAGATTTTAACAATGAGTATTATAAAATATATATGTTTTTAAGTCATTTCCCTTTTCTCTTTTTAACATATTTTAGCATATCCATACCAAGATTTATATCCTTCAAAACTGACACAAGAATGGCCAGAAACTTGGAATATGAGATTCAGACGCTCAGGCTCTTTGCTTAAAAGAAATTCAGAGGCCGGATCACATATTCAATTTGGCAAAGTGCAACAGGAAAAAACAGATACATTAACAACAATTACTGAAACTTTAGGTGCTCTGAATACTGTTGGAAGTTATATTGTTGATATGACACGGGGAGAAGTTTCCAATAATCCTCCTAAGGAACTTCCATCAGCACTTTATACAATTTCAAAAAATATTTTAGGTATTTATAAATTAATATAATTAATCTATAAATAAACATTTACTAAAGATAATTTAATAAATAGTTTTTATATGATAAATTAGACTGCACATATAAGGAATGTTAAAAAATATACGAAATATTATCGTACAGAGATAATTTTAAGAGGTTATAAAAAAGATAAAATTAAGGTGATTTTTCACTTCTTACTCTTCGATTTAGAGCTTGGTTTTTAATATATTTAATAATAAATATATTATTTAATTGTTGATAATATTAGCTTTTTTAAAACAAAAAATATTAATATTATTTTACTTTCAATAACTGTTTTATTTTATTTAACCAATAGTACCTTTATTATATTGATAAAACAGTAGTAAAGAATTTAAAAAAAATAATCTCCTTAAGAGAGGATCCTTTCCCGACCTAAAATGGTTCGTGTATTAACTAAATAGAGTGAAAGAAAAGATCTCTTATCTTGGTCTCACTTATGAAATTTGTTTGTTGCGCCATCTATATGAACTAATTTTTGCTCTGTTTTATCTGTATAGAGATAAAACAGAACAGAATTTTAACAATTTTACATTTCTTGTATTTCAAAACATGACTACATTTCTTCGAATTTTAATCGAGATTAAACTCATATAACTCCTTTTGTGTGTTGGAAGGAACGAGGCACTTTCTTTTTTGAAAAAAACTCTTACTTTTTTTATTACAAAAACAATTGTTAGTGATAATTTTTTTTCATGATTTCTTATCAATTTTTCAAGAATGTATTTTGTTCATTCCTTATATTACATAGAATAGCCAGTTCAAATGGTTTTGAAGTCCGTTGTTTCATAACTAAATGTTTTAAAGTATTGTTGTTTGGTGAGGTAAGAATGCTCTTAAGGAAGGTCTATAATTTCTGAATATCCTGTATTATGAAATTACTATGCGTGAGTATTTTATAATAATCTAAAAAACATTAACAGTTGCAATTTTGTTATTGCTGTGTGTATAATAAAATATTAAATAGAAATATATAATACATAAAGAATTTTGTCTTTAATTGATTTGAAATGTAAATTAATTAAAAAAATATTATTTTAGAGATATGTATGTAACCTGTAATAATTATTTTTGCAATTTCTAATTCTATAAAAACAGTTTGATTTATTATTTATGTGAAACTATTTTATTTACCAAATTATTGTAAAGGGAGATGTATGTCAACTTTAAATTAATAATTTATTTATTAAATACGTCATTTGATTTCTTAATTCATGAATTATTCTCTTCGCTAATAGCACAACTTAACCATATTTGTACAACAAGATCATATATTGCACGCGTTTTGTTGTTCATGAATTTTATAAATTCAATAATCTATAATTTTCATAGTTTCCTTAAATTTTATTAATTAATAACAGAAGAATAATTATAAGGCATTTTGATTATTGGTTGTATAATATCAAGTATCATAAAATATGCGATAACTTTCAACTTTTTGGTTCAATTTTCAAGAAATTGATTTATAGAGATCCATTAATTAAATAGAATAGCACCATTTCACTTCAACTATCAGAAAGTCTCTATCTAATTAATGATATTTTTATTGTGGCATATCTCGAAAATGAAGATTCAAATCAAAAGTGCCAAGAGAAAATAGTTCTTTCAATAGCATCAGGAACCATCAAGGGTCACCTCCAAAAATGTCTTCTTTTTTTCCGAACATTATGTACTAGAAAATTAGACTTTATAGTTAAATCAATTTATATTTTATATTTTATCATCAATTATTAAAAAAAAATTATAGTTACAGCTAATTTTAAGAATATTTTATAGAATATAACAATGATACGCGAGAGGGGTTTTAAAGGAGATAAATTTGAAACAATTTTTCCTTTGTTGTTTTTCGGTTTGAGACTTCATTTTTGATATTCTATAATAAAATTAATATTTATTAGACATTTATTATCAGCTAATTGAAGGAAAATAGTATATTATTATTTAATTTTTACTAGCTGACTGTTTTATTTTAATTGATGATACCTTTATTACAAAATACAAAATTCCTCTACAACCCCTTAAAATATTTTCATCTGTCATTATTAAATTCTATATACATTAGTATTTTTATTTATATAGAAACAAAAAAATAAATTCAATTATAAATATTAATATTCTTTTATACAGGTCGCAATGTGACAGATACCATAGCGCCCATAGTACGTGGTGTTACATTACCATTGAGACCTACAGTAACAACATTATCTGCAAATAATAATATTCAAGAATCTACTCAAAAAGTCTCTGATCGAGATACTGCATCATCCTCGTGTATTACCGCAGAAGGTGGTTCTGGCAAATGTCAAGATCTTAGTAATTGTCCTCAATTATTACTCGATCTTACGAAGCTTAGACAATCTTTATGCTTTAAAAGCCTCTTTGTCCCAGGAGTGTGTTGTCCAAAAGATAAAACAAATAGTGTTTTAAACAGGTAATTTGAAATAATACTTTTATTACAAAAATGTTTTTACTTTTTACCTTATAATGTTATCACGTTGATGCCGGCGCGACCCACTAGTGGGTCATACTTGCCTGTTTCGTGGGGCGGCGTAACTCACCGATGGGCCACGCTCATACAGGGTGTAATAATGATGTTAGGAGAAATTATAAGAGGTTGTAGAGGGAGTGATACTAAGACGATTTTTCCTTTACCACATTTTAATCTGAAGCTTAGTTTTTGAGATATTTAATTATAAAGGTGCTATTAGTTAGATAGAGACAGGCAGATAGTTGAAGTGAGACAGAATGGTGTTATTTCACTTTAATCAATTGACTGTCTCTGTCTAACTAATATAGTACTTTTATCATTAAATATCTCAAAAACTAAGCTTCAGATTAAAATGTGGTAAAGGAAAAATCATCTTAGAATCACTCCCTCTACAACCCCTTAAAATTTCTCCTAACATCATTCTTACACCCTGTATATCAAAAAATACGTAGTACAAAATGTTATTTTATTTATTCAATATTATACATAAACATTTCAACATTATAATTAAGCATTCAATACAAAACACATAACTTATAATTTAACCTATAAATTAAATATAAAAAAATATTAGTGGTGGGACGAATTTTTATCAAATCCGAATCCGAATCCGAATATTAGAAGATTCTCGAATTTTTCGAATCTCGTAATTTTTATAATATTTCATGTATCAATAAAAATATAACTATTACAAATGTTCTATTTGAAATATTAAATATACAGGGTGACCCACTTAAAACAGCGCAGTCAAATAACTCCTAGGAAAGGCAATAAATGAAAAAATGAATCATATGAAAGTTGTAGGGTTTTATGTTATGCATCAGATGGTGATATTAGTATGACCTTCAATAGCGTTGTCAAGGTCCCGTGAAGGTCACATCCAAATTTTTAAATGGCTACCAAAATTTTCACACACCCCCCCCCCCCAAAAGTTGTTTATTTTGATGAGACGAATTCAATCGTATCACATGTTATGCTATTTTCATGATTTTTATGCAAAATTTCGCATAAAAACTTAATTTGTTAAGATTATCAATAATTCAGACTTTTTTGCGTAACCCAGAATGCACCAAGTAGAGGTGAAATCTGATACGCATCTCATTCATCTTTTTTAAGTAACAACCACATATTTGAGGATTACATTGTACTGATCAGAAGGTTTAGATTTTATGCGCAACTTTAACACAGACAAGTAATTTTTTTCATTCGTTGACAACAAGCTCCAACCACTTCAGTTGATATGCAGAGACGAATTCAGGAGGCGATCGTCGGTGTACTCCAGTCGTTCTCCGAAATGTACAGAATTTTCGACGTCGAATTGAGTTGTGTCTAGCAGTAAATGGTGGAAATGTTGAAAATTTGCTTTGAAATTTATTAATTTTGTATGTACTTTCAAAGATACTCGCGCCATTATTTTTTTTCTATACAAGGGTGTGTATCAGACTTCACCTCCACGTGGTGCATCCTGGGTTACGCAAAAAAGTCTGAATTATTGATATTCTTAATGAATTAAGTTTTTATGCTAAATTTTGCATAAAAATCATGAAAATAACATAACATGTGACATAACTGAATTCGTCTCATCAAGATGAACAAGATGGGGGGCTGAAAATTTTGGTAGCCATTTAAAAATTTGGATGTGACCTTCACGGGACCTTGACAACGCTATTGCAGGTCATACTAATGTCACTATCTGATGCATAACATAAAACCCAACAACTTTCACATCAATCATTTTTTCATTTATTGTCTTTCCTAAGAGTTATTTGACTACGCTCTTTTAAGTGGGTCACCCTGTATATACAGGGTGTCCCACGTAACATGCTCACCTATTTTATTTCTAAAGTATGCATTGTATGAAAACAATTTTTTTTAGATATATATGGTTCCGAGGGCTGCATTATCAGCTGCATTATTTTTTTTTTTGGTGGAGTCATTTCGGAGATTTCAAGGTCAACTTCATTTTTTTTAATGGAACTCTATATTTTTTATATTAGGATCTGAAAGAGCGTGATAATTTGAGTAAAAAAGTACTGATTTGCATTAGTCGTAAGTCTATTAATTAACGAGTAATTTCACTTTGTTTCAAGAACATATTGTAATAATTAATTACAATATTTTATTATTATAAATAAATAATAAATAATAAATAATTTATTGTTATAAATAATGTAAATAAATAAATTTTAATGTTGATAAATTTAATCATGTAAACATCACGTTATCCTGTGTAAATCTGTGATAAGTGCGAATCTCTGACCTAATTATTTCGCGGACAATATGTTCTTGAAACAAAGTGAAATTACTCGTTAATTAATAGACTTACGACTAATGCAAATCAGTACTTTTTTACTCAAAATATCACGCTCTTTCAGATCCTAATATAAAAAATATAGAGTTTCATTAAAAAAAATGAAGTTGACCTTAAAATCTCCGAAATGACTCCACAAAAAAAAAAAAAATAATAGATCTAATAATGCAGCCCTCGGAACCATACATATCTAAAAAAAATTGTTTTCATACAATGCATACTTTAGAAATAAAATAGGTGAGCATGTTACGTGAGACACCCTGTATATATACAGGGTGTAACATTGACATATTCCATAAATTTAAGGGATTGTAGAGGGAGTGATTCTAAAACAATTTTTCATTTACCACTTTTTGATACGAGGCTCAATTTTCAAGTTATTCAACGATAAAGGTATTATTAGTTAACCAAAGACAGATAGTGGTTGAAGTGAGACAGAGTGGCATTATTCCACTTCAACTAATTGACTGTCTCTGTCTAAATAATAGTAGCTTTATCGTTGAATATCTTGAAAATTAAGCCTCGGATCAAAATGTGATAAATGAAAAATCGTTTTAGAATTGCTCTGTCTACAACTCCTTAAATTTATGGAATATGTCAATGTTACATCCTGTATAGGTAATACAAGCATTAAAATCTAAACTGAACAAACAAAAGAAGCATAAAAATAAATTTTCCAAAATATTAAAAACAGTTCTATATTTCTATTTAGTTTTTTAAAATTTCAATTTTTTTTTACATTTTTTATGTATTGAACATTTATATTTATTTATTTAAAAGTTAGAAATTTTTAATAAAATCAGAATATTAACTTTTTTCAAAAATTTTTATTTAAACAAAGTAGTAAAAAGTAAATAGTATGGAAATGGATTCGAGAAAGATTCGAATGATAAAAACGGTAAAAAAATTCGAGTATTCGAATTTCGAATCTTTTACAAGATTCGTACGATTCGAATGTCTCATCTCTAAAAAATATAATTATTTATTTATTCTACATAATTTTCTAAAACAGTGTAACGGGTGTCTCGCGAATACAATATTTAATTTAATTAAGTAGTAATGTGTATTTCCTCCACCATGAGGAACGACTACACAAGAGACCCAGAGGAGGTTTTCCTTAGGTTGAAGGCAAGGCACTACGTACAAATAAAATCACTAGTCAAGTCAATTTTAGCACGTCTTTATTTAATGATGACTTGATACAATAATAAATATTTTAATATTATAAACTAACGTCGCTGGTATACAATAATTATTTAACCTCAAAATAAATCGCGCGAGATGCCCGTAACCTTTTTGCCTGTGCCTCGCGTCAGGGCGGACTTTCGCACATTAATTCGCCTGCGTCGGTAAAACAGAGCCAGCTGAGCCTACAACAACAATTGACCCCGCGTTACTAAAAAGACTGTCTAAAACGCCCAGAAGTATTTCTGGCAACCTGGACGGACGTTACCTTTGGGAATGAAGACCTAGTCCCGAGCTCTACTGCCACTGCAAAGACAGGAGCACATGATCCCCGTCGACGACGCTAACCGAAGTCGGTCAAGTCCGTTTCTTTTGACCGGTTCTGCCACAAATTCGAATCACACTTAATAACTGGAGAATTTAGGTGCGGGGCACTCCACTTACGACTTAGAAGATCACTTTGAAACGCGGGAATAATCCGAGAAGTAGCGAAGGTCGTCATGGTGCAGTCCAAAAACCCAATAATCCACTATCCAGTTATCCAATAATCCAATAATCCAATAATCACTTGTCCAGTAGTCTAGCGCTACCGATTCCCTCCGCCACACTCTCCTACACCCACTGACCGGCACTTGGCACCTTATCTCCCAGTATTGCTCCTCCACTCCGACAATCGTTTATTCTTAGCGCGCGAGCCCGTCCGATTCTATACCTTAATCCAAATTTTCCAACGTTCGAACGTGCTCTGGCTCTGGCGATCAAATACAGGGTGTCCGGGAAAAAAGGAGACATTTTTTGAGGGGTGGTTCCTGAGGCTATTCTAAGAACTTTTTTATCTTGGCATTTTTTGACTTAAAGCTTTATTCTTGAGATATTCAACGATAAAGATGTCATTAGTTAGATAGAGACACTGCGATAGCTGAAGCAAGATAGAGTGGCGCCATCTCACTTCAACTATCGAAGCTTCTCTGTCTAACTAATGGCAAATTTATCGTTGAATATCTCAGAAATAAAGCTTTAAATCAAAAAATGCTAAGAGAGAAAATTCTCAGAATAGCCTCAGAAACCACTCCTCAACAAATGTCTCCTTTTTTCCCGGAGACATTGAGTTATTAGTATTTTTTTTAAATATGTACGGTGCTGGTGTGTGTACACTGATCGGCAATGATGCAGTACAAACCATAGTCTATGGCTGAGACTTCGAGTATAGCTGAAAAAGAAGAAGGCATATCTTCCTTCTCACTCGCACATGACGTCATATATCCCAAATCGGGGGAAAGGCGGAGAAGTTTCAGGGGTATAGAGAGAGGCGGAGAGTATCGCGAGAACTTAGGCGGTACCTCCCCTTATCAAACTATCTCTCTTAGATCAGCGCTAATATCTCTTTGCTTTTTTCCTCCAATACCCCTCGATTGAAAGACGGGGCTAAAGGGGAAAATTGGTGGGAGGTGTTTTGGATTCTATCCTTGTTTTTTGCTATTAAAAAGACAAGGATGCTTTTGAGGGGAAATTCTGATTTTCGGACAAAATTGGCGTCACTATCGTTGTCCTTGTCTGACAACCGCTCAGGCATACTTTCATCTCTATCCTTTCTGGCTAGAGGGGAATGCGGAGAAGTATTGCGGGAACATAGGCAATATCTCGATTCTATTTCTTATCGACTTATACTCTTAGATTACTGTTGATTTTATAAATTATTTATTATTATATTAAGAAAAATTATAATTAAAATGAATTAATGTAATAAATGATAATAATTTTTATTTTTAAAAATTATAATAAATTATAATTAATTTAATGTATATTTAAATGTAATATTTAATTCCATTAAATATTATTAGATCATCCAATTTATTGACTATTATTTAATTCTTAATTTCTATATATATTTATTTAATTTAGTTTTTGTATATAATGGAACAATAATATTTAATAAATGATTTAATTAATAATAAAAGTAGTTCTTTTTACTTGTAACGCAACCGAACATATCCGAAAACTAACGAAGAGAGTCGAACATTAACGAAGATAGGCGTAAACTAACGAAATGAGCCGCTTCGGAATAAGAGAAAATTTAAAAATTGGATTATAAGTGATCAGAACTACATTTGTAATTAATTAACTTATTTACTAAATATTATTGTTCCATTATGTACAAAAACTAAATTAAATAAATATATATAGAAATTAAGAATTAAATAATAGACAATAAATTGGATAATTAAATATGACACTTAAATATATATTAAATTATAATTTATTACAATTTTAAAAAATAAAAATTATTATCATTTATTACATTAATTCATTTTAATTATAATTTTTCTTAATATAATAATAAATAATTTATAAAATCAACAGTAATCTAAGAGTATAAGTCGATAAGAAATAGAATCGAGATATCGCCTATGTTCTCGCAATACTCTTCGCCTGTCTCTATACTCCTAACACTTCTTCGCTTTCCCCTCTAGCCAGAAAGGATAGAGATGAAAGTATGCCTGAGCGGTTGTCAGACAAGGACGACAATAGTGACGCCAATTTTGTCCGAAAATCAGAATTTCCCCTCAAAAGCATCCTTGTCTTTTTAATAGCAAAAAACAAGGATAGAATCCAAAACACCTCCCACCAATTTTCCCCTTTAGCCCCGTCTTTCAATCGAGGGGTATTGGAGGAAAAAAGCAAAGAGATATTAGCGCTGATCTAAGAGAGATAGTTTGATAAGGGGAGGTACCGCCTATGTTCTCGCGATACTCTCCGCCTCTCTCTATACCCCTGAAACTTCTCCGCCTTTCCCCCGATTTGGGATATATGACGTCATGTGCGAGTGAGAAGGAAGATATGCCTTCTTCTTTTTCAGCTATACTCGAAGTCTCAGCCATAGACTATGGTTTGTACTGCATCATTGCCGGTCAGTGTACCGCTGGTATGACGTCACACATGATATCACTTTGCGACTAACAGTCGATAAAATTACTTACATAAAAACCCTTATAACTTAAAAATTAAGCTTCGGATCGTATAGTGGTACAAGACTTTTCACCTTAGATTTGTGTAAGACAGTTAGTTCAAAGAAAGTGCGTCAATTTCCGGACACCCTGTATATGTTGATGCCAACATAGAAAACATTTTAAGACCAAAGCTTCTAAGTAAAGAGTAGTGCTTGTTCGAAAAATTTTTATAAAAACCTTGACTTGTTCTCTTTTCCAAGCTTAAGAAATTGTCGGCTTGGAGATTACAAAGCTCAATTATTATGTCCGTTTGCTGTTCTTTAATGTTAACCTTTCATGGATCATTAAATAAATATAAATTATTTTTAATTTTTTCAAAATCTTTAAAACAATTATTAGATTAAATAATTAATTGGTGCAGAATTTGTTCGAAACATTGAAAGTTTAAATGTATTTGCAAATTCTTCTTTTAATTTTCAACAAGTCGGAAAGTGAGAAATAATATTTTTACCGATTTTACTTCTATAAATTCGCAGTTTATTTTGAAATACTTCTACATATTTAGCTAAATGAGATATCACTTGATTTTTTTCTTATAATTTTTTATTTAAATAATTTAATTTTACTATAATATCCGTTAAAAAACTAAATTTTGTAAAAACTCTATACTTTTTAATTTCTCTTCAACATCACGTATATGGGTTTTAACTTTGTCGTATAAAAATATTATAATTTCTTATTATAAATATTTCTCGGAACTTAATCATCTAATTTCACTATGCAAAAGTAACTCCTGATAACTTGCATCGGTATTTTTTAAAAATGCTTGAAATGCCCAATAAGAGTATGATCGATTTCCATCGCGAAATAAATATATTACTTTAGTGACAAAACGCATTGTATACCAAATTTTTAATAACTTAGTACATAGTACTTCTTGGTGTATGATGCAATTGTAGGCAAGAAGTTTGATATTATTTTTCTTAAAATAGTCAATAGAACTATTAGTACCAGTTATTGCTTTTACACCATTAGTACAATCGTGGAACATTCTTTTAAATCTGCATTAAAATTGCCAATTGTATTTTTTATTACATTATAAATATTTGAGCTTCTAGTACTACTGTGCAACGAAACGAGATCTATAAAAGTTCCTCATAAACTGTAAAATCATCAAATACACAACGAACAAAAATTAATAATTGAGATATGTTAGTTACATTGGTATTTTCATCAAGACATAAAGAATAATAAACTAGTCAAAACTAAAATCGCAACATTTTTTATGGTCATGTTATGACAATTTTCAGACTACTGTAACTTTCTTAAAAATTATGATAGGAAAAAATTAAAAATAGCGTTATCAAGGGTAAATCTTCCTCTTTAAGGGCTGTTTAGTTAAAATTTTCATATATCAACTTTAGGAACGTTCTAATTCTGTAGGTAGGGGTATGTTTCATGTTAAGTCAAATGTGAACTTTAGAGAAAAGTACATAGGCTAAAACCAAATTTTAGCAATAATTATCAATACTGTCTTAAAGTTTAATCCTTTGTAAAGAAATTTAAAAAAAGTTTGTCAGCCTACGATTTTTCTTTATTAAGTTATAACACTTTAAGTTAAACACTGTTTTCATGCAATTTTAATGGGTATATTCTCCATGTAAAGCCATGCATAATCTTAAAAGATTTTTAAAAATTTCCAAGTGCCTGTAAAAGAGCAAATGTTTATTTTTAAAGCGTAGATAACAATATTATTCTGGGAATATTTTCCACCAATTTACAATGCTTTTGAAATGTCCTATTTCGAACCCTAGTGCGGGTTTTTAATTCCACACTATACTTCTTTGTTTTACAGGTATTTATTGATTAAGACACCAGACTAATTGAGAACTAATCGTTTATTGCACTTCAAAATTTTCTTTATTTGTCCTTTTCTTACTATCTAGATTTGCCAGATGTGCCGTGATCGGATAACTCCTGATCCTATAGACCCGTTTTTGAGAATGTACTTAGTCAACGCGAGACTCAACCGAATCCCCACATGACTCCTTTATTCACATTCGCGGCCTGCCCCATTGCCAATCAAAATCTGTCGGCGTCTTCAAAATGGATTATCGCGCGATAAAAATTCCCCGCTTCTATCTATGGTTTGTCGGGGCCTCTTTTGTTCCCGATTACTGTCGGTATGTTAGTCGTGCACGATTGTTTTAGGTTTGTAAAGTCTGCGTTCTTTATTGGAACATCTTGCCTTTTAACGAAAGGAGTGTTAGTTAGACTTCGGTGGTAAATTAGCTTGGAATGTGTATGGAATAACGTGTTCTACATTCCAGCTTTGATTTAATCCTTGATTTTCCTTAATTTCTGTTCAGAACTACGTTTTTTGGTATCCAATAATCATAGTGCCATTAAAAATCTAATAAAATTCTTAATCTTTTCAGAAAGATCAATTCTTCAGCTTTAATTTAAAAAAAAGATATCTTTCTACGATTAATATACATTAGGTTATATAAATTTGTAGTAACCTCTGATTTCTTTGTGATACCATCGGCATTAGCGTTACACTATGTATCCCACGGGGAGGTTTTTACTCAAAGCATTGAAAATTAGTGGAAAATATTCTAAGAATAATGCCGTTATCTACGATTTAAAAATAAATATTTGCTCTTTTAAACGCACTTGGAAATTTTTAAAAATCTTGTAAGATTTATGCATGGCTTTACATGGAAAATAACACCTATTAAAATTGCATGAAAATAGTGTTTAACTTAAAGTGTTATAACTTAATAAAGAAAAATCGTAGGCTGACAAACTTTTTTTTAATTTCTTTACAAATGATTAAACTTTAAGAGAGTATTGATAATTATTGCTAAAATTTGGTTTTAGCCTATGTACGTATCTCTAAACTTCACAATTGACTTAACATGAAATATATCCCTACCTACGGAATTTGAACGTTCCCAAAGTTGATATATTAAAATTTTAACTAAACAGCCCTTAAGGAGGAAGATTTACCCTTGATAACGCTATTTTTAATTTTTGCTATCATAAAAGAAAGTTATAGCAGTTTGAAAATGATCATAACATGACCATATAGTATTAAATTGAGATATAGCTAAATCACTTTTACAAACTTCTGCCATATTTTTTTTTTTTTTATTGCATTTTGTTTAATAAATTCTCCTTCTATAAGAGGTTTTTGGTTTTTCGCGAGGTTTAAATAAACTTTATATGAAACTAAAAGAAACACTTTTGTATTAATGTTTTGCGTGGCTGCTGAATCTAAAATATAAGGCTTGTGTTAGAAATTTTCAATTAATTTTATTCTTTCTTCATTTGAATGTGGACCGCGAGTATTGATATGATTTTTAAGGTGCTTACAATCGTTATTATTATTATTATCATGATTATTGGTGCCTCCCCAATTTTATGATTGGGGGTGAGAAAGAGAGAGAAAGACAGAGAGAGAGAGAGAGAGAATACCTACAATTAAAAATAAAATTACAAATTATACACTCTACATTTTGGTAAAAATTTAATCAGACTAACTATTTTTTTCCCCTTTCTACTCGAAAGTACCCATTTGCTTTTTGCTTCTAACAAGGGAAGGATCCAAAGTGTCCCTCACCGATTTTGATTATTTTTAAATATGCTGTTAGGGTACTTATCCTAAGTACGCAGGTACTTGTTTTTTTTAGCGACGGTCTATAGTTCTCGAGAAAAATTGATTTGAAATTTTACGAAGTCTTGAAAGCTTTTATTGAAAGTCAGATTTTCGAACCATTGAATGTGGTGGGGTGAGTTAGGTGAGGCGTTACCACGCTGCTGACTCGGGATCGATTCCTATTAACTCTTTTTTCAGTTTTTATTTTTATTGTCTATATATTTTGACTGTATCTCTTTGGTATTTTTATTAAATTATGTGATGCGCGAATTTAGGGTTTCCTGGAGTTGGGTGACACCCCAGGAAATCTTGCAGCACAAATATATTTTCCCGACCGTTCGGAAGGAAAGAGACCGAAGGGTGAGGTTCTATGGAGCCGCGAGTGACCCTGTAAAATTCCGGAAAGAATAGGACGTATCCAAACAATAATTTATCCAATTTAATAAAACAATTTATTATTGCGAATAACCGATCTCGCTCGCGGTATAACTAATTACAATTATATAAAAACCGCAAAATATGTACAAATAGATTATCCCTGCCTAACAACCGGGAGCGCCCGCACGCGGGAGCGTCCTCATTGCGCACATTTTTGATCGGACACAGCGCGTGTCGTGGATTGGACACACGCTGTATCGGACACACGCCACATCGGACACATGCTTGGTTGGATTGGACACATGGTTATAATTAACTTGTGCAAGTGTTATGCGCATTATTGAAACGGTCATTTTATTCTCACATATTAATTTTTCTGAAACAGTTTGTTGAAATTGAAATTAATAACAGATGTCTCTGTTAAGCTTTAGTAAAGAAATTTATCAAACACACACCCAGAGTGTTAAATGTGCGCAACCTGTATCAATTCATGTCAAGACAGAAAGCAATGGTATAGAAGAAATCATAAGTTTCGGTGGTACGAAAGTCGAATTTTATTATCTGTCCCATATTTTTTGTGTCCAATTTACCATCACATGTGTCCAATAAATCATGTGTCCAATCCAACCAAGCGTGTGTCCGATGCAACGTGTGTCCGATACAACGTGTGTCCAATCTACGGAACACGCTGTGTCCGATCAAAAATGTGCGCAAACAAAACCCACTCCTCGCACGCTCTTCATACGCGACACGTCCGATAATTCGCAGCACTCGCTATCCGCGTTCTCGCGAAGACCTTTTGTTCGTATCAAAAGTTACTCGACCCTGCGAGATGAGACTGTTCAACTCGAGGGCAAGTGCTTCGCGAGGTGCTACGGCGCGGCCAGGAAAGTACCTTTAACTTTCCGGCGTGATGAAGTAGCTAGCCTCCGCGGGAAACTAAGACATAACTCACAGACTCACAAAAAACGTATAAGTGGCGTCCCACTTACTTTTGGTGCAGCAGGTCGATTTCCCGAAGATATGAGGGACCCAAGGTGTCCGGTATGGCTCGTGGCACGCAAGATCGCCTCCGGATGATAAATCCTCCCAGATTTCCTGACTTCCTCTCAGCCGAAACTAATCGCACCAGAACCACCACAAGTTTCGGATCACCCGAGTTTGCACCACAATCAATATGTCAACCGGCCCGCGCGACAGATCACAAAGAAGTGAAGGAAAAACTGTCAAACTGACAGTTCAAGATTCTCCCCCCACACACATAACTGTCTTCACATAGCCAAATATATAGCCGGACGCTTTGTTTTGGAATTCGGAGGAATCAGTCTAACCGGATGTTAGACTGCGCGCAATGAGCGAGACAGAGACAGACTCTGCTACACCCGGCCGTCAGACAGAGATACGACGCGACCGCATCGGTTTCTCTCCAACTCACCGTCTCGTCAGCTGATCCAGATCTCAGCCTAGGCGCCACGGTGCCGAGCGTGCTTAACCTATTCCTGATATTCCCTTAACATCGGGAATCGGTCGAGAGATGCTGCAACGATTTTTACATCGTTACAATTAATGTTATTAATTTAATAAAAAATATAATAATAAAATAATAAATAAATAGATAATAAAGTAGACCGCGATATCACAGACGATAAAAATATTTATTATGGGTTACAGTCGGAAAAACCTGATCTTCCGGAAGAAGTATTCGATCGTCTCTGCGAGGACCATTATCAAAAATTAAATGATAATGGTCAAAATGCGAAATAGATCTAACGTAATACACAGTTGATCAGGCAAATTCTCCATTATGGACGACCATAAGAAAAGATATGCTGACAGCATCAAGTTTTGGCAAAGTGTACCGGAGGCGAGACAGTACTGTAACGCGCGTTTCGGCGTAATCCCGGGAGGAGGTGAATCTCCCGATGTTACCACGCGGTCACAGTAATTTATAGAAATCACCGGAGTTCCTCACCCCTGAGGAAACCGACTCCGGTGAAAGGGGCCCAGAGGAGGTTCTCCCGTTGGAGAGGACTAGGCGGTGTCTGAAATGATGACACGACTCGACTAAATTTTACGCGGGTTTATTATCCGACTCGATACAAATAAATAATAAAAATAGATTCCCCGTAGGGCCGCAATATACAAAATATAAAGAATTAATAATAAACCGCGCGGGGGTGCCCGTACACCCTCTGTAGTCCTGCCTAGTGGAGGACGGACTTCTCGGCAGTCCGTCGGCGTCGGCAACGCAGAGACCGCTGAGCTTCCTGCAACAACGGCCCCCACGTTACAGGGAATGGGTCGTCTGAAACACCCAGGAGCTTTTCAGGCAACCTGGGCGGACGTTCCCCGGGGATGAGGACTAAGTCCCGAGCTCGACGACTGCTGCGACAGTCGGAGCACACGATCCCGCACAAACGCAACCGGTCACGGTCAAGTCCGTGTCCCTTGACCGGCACTTACGCTCTACACAAAGAATATGATCGAGCGCGGGGCGCTCCACTTACTACTTTGGTGGCTCAAAGTGGCACACAGGTAGTGGTCCGGGTCCGCAGGATTCTCTGGAGAAATCTCCTGGTATATGGGATGGTTCCGCAGTGTATATCCGGGATCCTGTCACCGTCACACCACTACCACACACTTGCGGACACGCGTCGCGGCCGAGCCTCACAGTAGCGATTTTCGAAAGACTGGGATTAGCTCCAGCAAGTACGTCCGACTGCTTAGACGGTAATCCCAGAAGTAAATAGCCAGCTGATCGCGCGATATCAGCTAGCCCCAGTAAGGGAATTTAAATCTATTAAATTCCCTTCAAGGACGCCTCATTAGCTAACACTAGCGTAATGAGGAACGGCAATCAGCTGTGTCGAACGACAACAACAGCGATCACCGTTGACGTCCCGGACCGAGCTCAGCTAATGCTATCATTGGGAATATTAATATATTCCCAATCAGCTGAGCCTGTAACGGATTTTTATTGTAGTAAAAATACCACGTTACAGTACATCTCGCACCCGGCTGGTAAAAGATATTAGGTTGGTGCGTATGAAATGTCGGATTTACTTTAAATGTGAACGTTTATCTCCCTGTTTTTGTTATGCTTTTTTTTTGACATTACCTGGTTTATAGTCGTACTGTTCATTGCCAGAGTTACAATTTAGCAAAGAAAATTTTCTCTAAAGTGTTCCCTTTTGTTATTTACTTTGAATTTTGTACCGATATGAATTCAACCGATATTCGTGTAATTTTCTTATATGAGTATAAACTTGGTAATAATGCTGCAAAAGCTGCACACAATATAAACCAGGCGTTTGGGGAGAATACTGTGAACGATCGAAAAGTGCAGCGTTGGTTTGAAAAATTTCGGTCTGGTGATTTTTCCCTGCAAAATGAACCGCGTGGAAGACCCGAAACGTCTGTGAAAAATGATGCTCTGAAAGCATTGGTGGAAACGAATCCAACTGTTTCTTCAAGGGAACTTGCTGCCAGAATGGAAGTTGACCATACAACAATATTGCGACATCTTTCTGAAATTGGCAAGGTGAAAAAAATGGATAAGTGGGTACCGCACGAGCTAACCGAGCGAAATAAGCTGGATCGCTTGAACGTATGCTCATCATTGCTAACCCGATTTAATCGAGATCCATTTTTCGATCGGATCATTACTTGTGATGAAAAATGGGTCCTATACGACAATAGGAAAAGATATGCTCGGTGGCTTGATAGGGATGAGACTTGTGCCATACTCCACGGCCATCATTTCATCCACGGAAAGTTTTAATCACAGTTTGGTGAAATGTGACTGGAGTAATACACTACTCATTCCTTCAAACTGGAATGACAATTACAGCCGAAAAGTATTGCCAGTACATTGAAGAAATGCATGAAAAATTGAAAATTATACGCCCATCACTTGTTAACTGGCATGGCCCAATACTTCTCCACGACAACGCTCGGCCGCATACATCGTATAAAACAATTGCGAAATTAAATGAATTAAAATATGAAATTTTGCAGCACCCACCTTATTCACCGGATCTTTCGCCAACCGACTTTCATTTGGAGCATATTTTGATTAAATAAATAGCTTTTGGAAAAAGATATGCAGTTTAATATATTCGCTTAAGAATCCGACATTTCATTCGCACCAACCTAATATTTTATATTCGCCTAAATTTGATTCTGTTGCATTACAATATGGTCGTGAAAAGGAAGGAAATGTTAGGGAAGATCTAGAAAAAGAGATAAAGAAGTCCATTGTTTTCCAAGCCGCATTTTCTGCGGCTTATTCATCAATAAGGAATTTCCCTTCTTAGGTGCTTCTCCTGACGGTATAATTGACGATGACGGGCTTATTGAAATAAAATGCCCGTTATCAGCAGAAAATATGTCAGTGGAAGATGCACTTAAAACAGTAACGAGCTTGAAAAATGTAATTGTGACGAATAACAATAAATTAGAAATGAATATTCGTTATAATTACTATTATCAAGTGCAAGGACAGCTGCAAATAGTGACAGTCAGTATTGCTTATTTACTGTCTAGACACCAATAAACATGATTTGGATTCACGTGAATAGAAATCAAGAATTGTAGGATAAGCAAATGGAGGCAAAGCTCATAAGATTCTATGAGCAATGTCTTCTTCCCGAAATTTTTGACAGTAGATATACAGGGTGGGGCAATAACTATTAGTATCTTAAATATCTTCGAAACTATAAGATTCACAGAAATATATGCCGAAATAAAATTGCACAGCACGAAAGGGGCCATCCCTTTTTTTGCAAGTGGAGATACTTTGGACATTTGAAGGTCACCTCCATTTTTTTAAGTGGATTGGTATGTTTTGTTTCTGTATCACGATAGAGGAGTTTAAAACGAGTTCAACGACCTATCACATTAGGCCATTGAAAGTTATAGAAAGAACAGAAAGGCGATAATATTTTCAGATTGGGTAGTAAATAAAATTACTACGTGTTTATAATATAATAGGTGTTCGAAATGAGTGGGTTTTGTTTGCGCACATTTTTAATCGGACACAGCGTGTTCCGTAGATTGGACACACGTTGTATGGGACACACATTGCATCGGACACACGCTTGGTTGGATTGGACACATGTGATGGTAAATTGGACACAAAAAATATGGGACAGATAATAAAATTCGACTTTCGTACCACCGAAACTTATGATTTCTTCTATACCATTGCTTTCTGTCTTGACATGAATTGATACAGGTTGCGCACATTTAACACTCTGGGTGTGTGTTTGATAAATTTCTTTACTAAAGCTTAACAGAGACATCTGTTATTAATTTCAATTTCAACAAACTGTTTCAGAAAAATTAATATGTGAGAATAAAATGACCGTTTCAATAATGCGCATAACACTTGCACAAGTTAATTATAACCATGTGTCCAATCCAACCAAGCATGTGTCCGATGTGGCGTGTGTCCGATACAGCGTGTGTCCAATCTACGACACGCGCTGTGTCCGATCAAAAATGTGCGCAATGAGGACGCTCCCGTTCGAAATGACGACCATCAATATCAATGCAACATTGGATTCTTTTTATAACTGATTGACTTGCAAGTCTTACAGCGTCAGAACTTATTGATGCACAGGCTGCAATAATTCTTTGTTGCATGTCGTAAAGTGTAGTTGGCATTTCTTTGTAGACTTTATCTTTTAATGTTCCACATATAAAGAAGTCTAAAGGTGTTAAGTTTGGGGAACGAGCTGGCCACGATATTGAACCGCCGCGTCCAATCCAACAATTTCGAAATCTTTCGTCGAGTTGCCTTCGTGCAATTAATGAATAATGTGCTGGACATCCATCATGTTGATGCCGCATGGTTTGTCGTGTAAGTAAAGGTAACTCTTCTAGCAAAAGACCCAATATATCCTTAATCAAATTAGCGTAGATGTTGCCATTTAAATTTCTATTGAAAAAAGAAGGACCAATAATTTTAGGATCTATGATACCGCACCATACAGTCACAGACCATTGCTTCTGGTGTTCAACCTTCCGCAGCCAATGTGGATTTTCCGTTGTCCACAAATGCTGGTCATGCCAATTAACATTCCCATGATTTGTGAATGTCGCTTCATCAGTAAATAAAACGGTACTAAGAAATAACTCATTGTTTTAGATCTGACGTTGAACCCACTCATAAAACTCTACACGATTCACGAAGTCGTTCCCATGCAATTCTTGGTGAAGGCTAACATGATATGGGTGAAATTTGTGACGGTGCAAAATGCGAAGTATGCTCTTTCTACTAATGCCAAATTCTCTTTTAATTTGTCGTGAACTAATGTGAGGATTTCTAGACACTTTTGAGTACACCGATTCCCATTTCTTCATTCGTTACTCGTTTCTGACGTACACTATTACACAAACTTAAAGTACCGGTTTGCCTAAGTTTATCACACACATTTTTAAATATTTGACACGAAGGCTGAGACCGATGTGGATATCGTTCAGCATACAAGTTTTTCGTCTTTACAGAATATTGTTGGCGTTCGCTATAAATAAGAAGCATATCGACTTGCTCTTGAAACGAATGCATTGTACTCAACTGATCAATTTATCGATGCTAACCTTATTATGTCAGGAGACTCGGTAGAGTCTCGCGCCAAGTAGTATAGCCTTACAGTCACGTCATGTGTTACTGTACGCGAGACACCGAGTATTCTTTTCCCGAAACATTAAAAATTTTGGATCGATTTTTTGAAGAAATTTTAACGCCAAAATATTTTTTGATACATTCTGAAACTTATTAAAGAAAAAAAAAAAAAAAAAAAATTTCGTATAAATGCACTAAAATGCATAAAAAGTGCAGTTGCATAATTTTTGAAAAGTGTATGTTCAGTTCCGTCGTCGTCGTCGTCGTCGTCGTCGTCGTCTCTACATCTCCATCTACATCTTTTTCGCACCGTTTGAAAGCGTGCCATTAGTGACGTTAGAGCGTGACGTCATAAACACAGATATAGCGAAATACCGTGTTCTAAGCCTATATTATCGGAAATAGTGTTGAAAATGTTATACCTTTACAATGTAAATTAATTTTTTTATTTATTATATTTATTATTCATATTATTTTAATAAATAAACTAAACATTAATAAAACTAATTAATAATTAATAAATTATTGATTCATTTTTATAAATTAACCATTGTCATTTGCGAATAATTGTAATAATAAATGAGTAATATTATTTAACTATTAAATAATTATTATTTTTTATTTACTTTTCGTAATTCTTGAAAACGTACCATTACTGACGTCAGAGCGTGACGTCATATGGCTATATATCGTGAAATACCTTGTTTCGAACCTAAAAAAATCGGAAATAATGTTAAAAAATATTATAAATTTTTGTTATTTATTGGTTTTCACACCCTTTGAAATGTGCCATTTGTGACGTCAGAGCGTGACGTCATATTTTGCTATATACCGTGAAATAACGTGTTCCGAAACTAAATAGTCGGAAGTAATGCGACAAAAAATTCTAAATTTTGATTGTTTATTAATTTTCGAACGTCTTCAAAACGTAGTATTAGTGACGTCAGAGCGTGACGTCATATGGCAACATATTACGAAGTATAACGAGTTCCGAAGCAAAATTGTCGGAAGTAATGCGACAGAAAATTCTAAATTTTTATTGTTTACTAATTTTCGAACGTCTTGAAAAAGTAGCATTAGTGACGTCATAGCGTGACATCATATGGCTATATATCGCGAAATAACATGTTCCGTATCTAAATAGTCGGAAATAATGTTAAAAATTATTATTATTTATTACTTTTCGCACCTTTTGAAAACATGCCACTAGTGACGTCAGGGAGTGACGTCATATGGCATGAAATAGCGAAATACGTGTTCCGAACCTAAATAGATGGAAATAATTAAAAAAAAATATTATAAATTTTTACTTTTCGCGACCCTTGAAAATCTGCAATTAGTGGCATCAGAGTATGACGTCATAGGGCATGAAATAGCGAAATGCGTGTTCCGAACCTAAATAGATGGAAATAATTTGAAAAAAATATAAATTTTAACTTTTCCTATCACTTGAAAACTTTTTATTAAGGACGTTACAACATGACGTCATGGAGCTTGATATAAGGAAATGCGTGATATGAACTTAAATAGTTGGAGATACTATTAAAAAATATTATAAATTTTCAACGCTAACTTACAAAAATTAGTGAAATCCCCCTAAAAAACATCCCGATGTAAAAAAATACGCCAAGTAGTTATCCCCTTCTAAAAAACCCCTTATTCAAAAAATATATATTATTTATACACTTATTTAATGAATTCTCTTAATAAAGGTATAACAATAAAAAGAATATATTTATTTGAAATATATAGTCACTACAAAAAATACATTATTTTTCTTATCTTGTTAAAAAGTATTGAAATCATATATAGAATAAAGCCAAGTATGTAATCTTTATTTATTCTCAGCATATAGTTTATACAAAATATGTATAAAAAAGAGAAACTACATTTGAAATGCAGATAGTTTATAAACAAATTGCATAAAAGCTTTTTATATATAGTTTATAAACAATATGTTTATAATTTTTTTATACAAAACTTGGCGAGCCTCCATGCTTTTTTAAATGACACACAATAATCATGTTAATTAAAAATATTTCACTCCTTATAATATATAGGAAAATGTTATAATTTCATAACTGCTATATGAAAACATTTGAAAATTCGTCGAGCGACATGCATTCGTTCTTATTACATGAAAAGAAGAGAAAATTCGTTGGCAGGAATTCGTAGTTGCTACAGGACAAGAGCAGAGAATTTGTCGGCAGGATTTAAAGTAAAATCAAATGTCATTTAAAAAAGCATGGAGGCTCGCCAAGTTCTGTATAAAAAATTATAAACATATTGTTTATAAACTATATATAAAAAGCTTTTATGCAATTTGTTTATAAACTATCTGTATTTCAAATGCAGTTTCTCTTTTTTATACATATTTTGTATAAACTATATGCTGAGAATAAATAAAGATTACATACTTGGCTTTATTCTATATATGATTTCAATACTTTTTAACAAGATAAGAAAAATAATGTATTTTTTGTAGTGACTATATATTTCAAATAAATATATTCTTTTTATTGTTATACCTTTATTAAGAGAATTCATTAAATAAGTGTATAAATAATATATATTTTTTGAATAAGGGGGTTTTTAGAAGGGGATAACTACTTGGCGTATTTTCTTACATCGGGATGTTTTTTAGGGGGATTTCATTTATCATATCCTTCAAACTTATGCTTGGTGTAGTGATTATTTTCAGTGAAGTAAACTGTAAGTACCATCGTAAACTATTAACACGTAGTAATTTTATTTACTACCCAATCTGTAAATATTATCGCCTTTCTGTTTTCTTTGATCTTCAATGACCTTATGTAATAGATCGTTGAACTTGTTTTAAGCTCCTCTATCATGATACAGAAGTAAAAACATACCGATCCATTTAAAAAAATGGAGGTGACCTTCAAATGTCCAAAGACCTCCACCTGCAAAAACATTATTATCGCTATCGGATGACTCCCTTCAAAAAATGTCAAAAGAAAAAAGTTCTTAGAATTAAGTCAGAAATCACTCTTCAAAATACGTCTCCTTTTTTCCGGACACCCTGTAAAACAACACGATGACTCATTTGACACTACGGACGTAGAGGAGAAAAGAGAAAAAGACTGTTATCAAGTTCAGAAAATGAAAGTGATGTGAAAGACCGATGTACCGAAATTGCGGTTGATGGTAGTTTGGCAAAAAATAGAACCAAGCTCAACACCTGGACGACCATCAATTTATAATATTTTTAGGGAGGTTGTAGGTCCGATAGCATATACCAAACTGCATTTTCTTTGCTTATTGACAATATATGAATAATTGTAATGGAGCACATAAGAAAATGCACAGAAGAACCCTCTCGAGTATTGGAAACTAAATGGAATTTTACTCCTGCAAAACTAAATGCATTTATTGCTCTTCTATATGCACGTGGCGCATATCAAGCAAACAATTTGAACATTTCATATCTATGGAACAATAAATGGGGACCTGCTTTTTTTTCAAAAACCATGAGCAGGAGTGATTTTTGTGAAATTATGCAGTTTATCAGGGTTGATAAAAAAAGTCAACGAAGCCAGCGTTTATAAACAGATAAATTTGCTCTAATCTCTGAAGTATGGTAGAAATTCATCGAGAATAGGCCAAAATTGTTACAAGCCTGCGGAACATTTGAGCTGTTATTTTTGAAAGTGGTATAAGTCCATATTTGAAAAAAAAAATTCATGAGTATTTCAATGCAAATAGCCGTTTCGTAATAAAATCCTAATTAATAATTTTTTTTTCAAATATGGACTTATACCACTTTCAAAAATAACAGCTCATTTAACTATCGATGAACAGCTTTTTCCAACCAAAGCGAGGTATAGGTTTATGCAATATATGCCGAATAAACCGGATAAGTTTGGTATCAAATTCTGGCTAATATCTGACGTCAGCACCAAATACATTATAAATGGATTTCCAAATTTGGGAAAAGATGAAAACAGAGGAGCTTCATCTCCACTTGGGGAATTCGTTATTCTCAAACTACTGGAATCGTTCACAGGATGCGGAAGAAGCGTCACTACAGATAATTTCTTTACGAGCGCGTCACTAGCTGCAAAATTACTAGAAAAAAGAACCACTCTTGTCGGAACTATCCGCGGAAATAAAAGAGAACTACTAAAATTCGCCAAGCAAACAAAATATGGTATGCAACGTTTCTCAACAAAATTATATAAATCAAGTCATTGTTCATTTACCATTTACAAAAGTAAGCCAAACAAAAAAGTACTTCTACTAGCCTCAAAGCATAAATCTATAAGCATCGAAAAAAATAGTAAGCGTATACCTCAAACGATTAGATTCTACAATAGTACTAAATACAGTGTAGACATGACGGTTCAGATGACAAGAAAATACTCCGTGAAATCGAAATCGCAATGGCCTGCGCAGATTTTTTTCATCATTCTTGACCTGGCTGGAATCAACTCATGGGTTTTATACAGACAAACAACTGGTGAAAAAATTGCTAGTCAACAATTTTTATTCCAATTAGCTGAAGAATTTGCTGAAGATTTTCAACATGAATAACAGGAAGAAAAATAAATTATACAGAAAACGTCAACAAATTCATATTCGGATTCTCGTGTGCAAAAGCGAAAAAGGTGCTAAATAGGTTTTTGCAAAGAAAACAAAACTACGAAAATCTGTTTCAAATGCAACATATATGTGTGTGGAAAATGTGCCTTCGAAAACCCAATAATTTGCAAAATATGCGGTGAATATGAATAAAGTATTATTTTTATATTTTTTAAGTTTAATAAATAAACAATTTTTAATCTTTATTTAAAATAAATTGTTTTATTCATGTACCAAATTATGCTAAATGATATATTTTTTGCTATACATATATATATATATATATATCATTTTAAAGACGGGTCACTTGAGCCGCTGTGGTAGGAATAGGTATACATGAAGTATCGGTGGGTTCAGTGTTAAAATTTCGATTCAGATAATTGTTACACCCTATATATGTATATTTATTAATAAATAAAAATTGTAATGTTAGTTATACTCTCTTGTATAACTATACCTCTTAGTTATACATAAATTATTCTTAAATTGCTTTAGTGTTGATGATCAAATATTATCTGGAGCTATAACTGGTGAACGACCTATTCGTCCAACTCAACGTCCAACGAAGCCACCAGCTCCTCAACCTATACCTTTACAGCCTGTTTACACAACTTACCGTCCAACTTTGGAATCTGTAACTACCTTGGATTTTTCTTCAAATATCTCTAATAATTTTGATGCCATTGAGATGATCGATAATAATTATATTCAAGATGATGATGGTATTTATATATTTTTATTATATTCTTCTTATTATTTTTATAAGGCCCTCAAAATCTTTTTTAAAAAACAATATTTACGTTATAATCATTGTTAATTTGGTGTAACTTCTCTATAAAAAGATTTAATCACTAAAAGTTACAAGAAATTTGAATAACTTTTATTTTTAACAATTTTATTAAATCTTTGTCTAATTATTGGCTTAACTCTAAATGCAAAAATATCATCATAGTGTTAACCAGTTGTATAAAGGTTGTTATTAAATAAGCGTATATTTTTTGTGGAGGTTATTTTTAAGATTAAACCAAGTAAAAAAATCTTTTACTATGTTCTATCCAAAGTTTAATTTTATAATTTTTTAATTATATAAGGATTTTTTATACATAATTTAACTGACTATCACACGTAGAGTAACATTAGATATGACGTAAAATCGTTGTAATGTCAGCGGAATAGCACTATAGTGCGTTTAAAAAAATATAAATCACCAACGACTTAAACGTTGAGGTTTTTTTTAATAATTCTCTACCTGATATTCTCATATACTTTAAACTACCTTTTTTATAATTAGTCTTTCTTATTTAAACTGCATACTGGCAAGAATATCTATCTTTTATCAATAATTAAATAATTTACTAGACTCACCATTAACTGTAAAATTCATAGAAGATCCTTCTCGTGCCTCATACTCTTCTTCTCTTTAATTAAAAGGATTTCTTTTTGTAATTTAAGAAAAATTACTAGTATAAACTAATACTCAAGTTAAACACAATTGTTAATACACATACTTGTTACTTCAAAACACCAGTATGTATAATTTGTTACCATTTATTCACTTCATAAATTAATCACGTTTACATGATATTGAGTAAAATAACACTTTTATAAATTAACCCTTTAACTGCTATAAATATAAGTAATGACTTACCCCATGTGCTGAATTTTTTGTATTTATTAGTTGTATATTTTATGTAATGTTATGGCTTTTTATTAATATTAATTTATATTTTTGAAGCATAGGGATGATAAAACTAAACTTCAACTTTAGTAGAGAAAATATATATTAATAATAAAAACTAACAACTAAAATAAAATGATTTCTATAAAGATAATAAACAATAATTAACAAATAAATAAATTAAAAGTTTTTGTACTAATGCAATATCTAAATATTCTTTTTAAAACCTTACTACACAGTATGGTATTGCTCAAAGCAAGGGTGCACACATAATGCTACTCCACATTTTGCACACATATGCCTGCTTTCTTTTCGTTTTTTCTCTTCTATTGGGGTATGCGTACAGACGTAGCAATATCTAGTGGGATTTTGTTTTTTTGGTGTAGGAGGAACTGGAGCTGGAAATGGCGCTCTGTAAGTCTGAGAGGCAAATCATTATTTGATGGACTCCGACCTCTTTTGTGTCTTTCCTCCGGTTTATGATATTTTGTCAAAATCTCTTTAATGAGAGATTTTATTTTCCGTTTGACGTTTGACGTTTATACTAAACTCGATGTTTACATCGACAGGTGACTCGGCTAGATGTCGTAAGACAAGATCTGAGCGCTCGAGTATACCCGAGCATAGCAGTTAAAAGGTTAAATGGTCTAATTAATAAACGGATATTTTCCCTGTGATTGAATACGTACCTAAACAAACTACAGGTTAAAACTATAATTCTGTAACTGCCGGTATAAAATTTTTATGATTTTCTGATAAATTCAAATAATTAATATTATTGAATTTCATACTATTTATTCGTATTTCGCATAAAAGTGATTAATATATGAAGTAAATAAAGTTCTAAAACATTGAGTTATACTACTGATTTGAAATAACAAACGTGTGTAATAATAATTATGGTCAAGTTGAGTATTAGTTTGCATTAATAATTTTTAATAATTTGAAAGAAGATCTATGAATTATACAATTAATAGTAAATCTAATAAATTATTTTATTATTGATGAAGGGTGGACATGCACGCTAGTATGCAAGAGTAGAAAAGGAGAAAATTAATCAGATAATTATATAAAATAGTATTAGGTGCGCAACTAAGTTCTCGCTGTTGATCAATAGATAGCTCCAGCAGTAAGTACTGGTCGATTTTGACATATCCAAAACATCATGAACCAAGCTTAGACATATGGTAAACAAACTGCTTTGGCACATTAGTGATTTTGTTTTTGAGTCATACACTTTTGATCGTTTGAAAATGTCTGATTTTGCGCCAAATAATCGTCATTTGCGGGAAGTGTTAATTTTCTTCTTCCATTCGAAGAAAACGGCGGCTGAAGCACATCGAGAACTTCAAAAAGTTTACGGAGATGCTGCTCTAAGCGAAACAACGTGCCGTGATTGGTTCCGTCGCTTTAAAGACGGTGATTTTAATATTGACGACCGTCCGCGTGAAGGAAGGCCAAAAACCTTCGAAGACGCTGAATTGGAGGCATTACTCGATGAGGATCCGTGCCAAACGCAAGAAGAGCTTGCTTCAGCATTAAAAGTTACCCGTCAAGCTATTTCCAAGCGATTGCATGCGTTGGGAATGATTCAAAAGCAAGGAACTTGGGTTCCTTGTGATTTGAAACCAAGAGACGTTGAGCGTCGATTTTTCGCTTGTGAACAACTGCTCCAGCGGCAAAAAAGGAAGGGTTTTCTTCATCGCATCGTGACGGGTGATGAAAAATGGATTCATTACAGTAATCCAAAGAGAAGAAAATCTTTGGGACTGCCCGGACATGCCTCTACGTTGTCAGCTCGGCCGAATATTCACACTGCGAAAGTTATGCTGTGTATTTGGTGGGACCAGGTCGGAGTTATTTATTATGAGCTGTTAAAACCGAGCAAAACCATCACTGGGGAATTGTACCGAACTCAATTGATGCGATTGAGCCAAGCACTGCGGGAAAAACGGCCACAATACGAGCAGAGACACGAAAAAGTGATTCTACTGCATGACAACGCTCGTCCTCACGTAACTAAACCCGTTAAAACCTACTTGGAAACGCTCAAATGGGAAGTGCTACCCCACCCGCCATATTCCCCAGATATTGCGCCGTCGGATTATCATTTGTTCCGTTCGATGTCACATGGTCTGGCTGATCAGCAGTTCCAAACATATGAAGACATCACAAAATGGCTTAATTCGTGGATAGCCTCAAAAGACGAACACTTCTACCGTCAAGGTATTCGCGCCCTGCCAGAAAGATGGGAAAAAGTTGTCGCTAGCGACGGGCAATATTTTGAATAATTCATTGTTAACCATTTTTTCACAATAAAGATACATTTTCATCAAAAAAACAGCGAGAACTTAGTTGCGGACCTAATAGTTTAATAGTAAATTTAATGAAAATATTTATTAAAGAATTATTAAAAAATATTTTAATTTTTGAGTACCAAATGTTCCGAATATTTTTTGAAATTTTAATTGAATAATTTTGAGAATACAGCTGTTGAGACCTAAATTTTAAAGACCCCTTTAAAAAAGTATCTTCAGTAATCAGAATAACTCATGGTAGTATTATCTAAAATCAAAAAATCAAATGTTTTTTGTTAGCAGATGAGTATAGATCTGATTGAATAAAGGATTTTAAAAATAATCGAAAATTAAAGTTTTGGCAGAGTTGTATACAAAAAGATAAAATTTTCTGTAAAATTTACACCACGTATTGCCTTGCAAAATAAGTTTTGATCAAAGAAAAAAAAAATTTTGTCCAATCAATATTCTATTTTATCTAAATAAGTGTGCTAAATTTCAATAAAATCATTGCATTAATTTTTAAAAAGTCGTGACTACCGACCTCAAAAATAGAATTTAGAAAAAGTTCGATTAAAATTTTAAGTAGAAATAAACTAGAGAAACTAATTTTTTACTGAACTTACATAGAATCGTCGGTTCCAGTCTCATAAAGCAAAGATCCTACTGCAGTAGTAATGTCCAAGGCATCCATTTGTTCTTGCCTAAGACGAATATTTACTTCTGAGTCCCCGGCTCAACTCTTTTCTCGGTTATGAGTTTACGATGCTCGTCTTCTTTCTGCGCATGCTCGTGGCTATTTTGACTAAGTTTATGTTCATGTCGTGTAGATAATTAATAGCATTTTGCTATTAATTTTTTTTTGTATTTTTCAAAATAATGAGTAAAAATTCACAACGCACACGTACAACTTCAAAGAAAATTCGTAGCTCTACAAATAGCATAAAACTAAAGCTCAGGCGCTTCAGTGCCAAGGGTTTATGCATGCATTAAAATGCTCTATTTATTAGAAATTAACAAAACTATAAATTAACTCTCAACCTTTCTTTTTTTATTAGACGGGGGGTTCTTATTAATAATAAAACAATTAAACTATAATTAAAAAAATGTGGTGCCTACTGCCAAATAGAGTGTGTCCAGAAATTGGCGCAATTTCTTTGAAAAGCGACTTACTAAGGGTCAACCGAATCGAATCCTTTATCATTTTCCAATTCAAAAGTTAGTTTCCAAAATGCTTAATAATAAAGGTATCATTAGGTAGAAAAAGACATATTGTTGAGTAGAAAATATAAACAATTTCAACTCTTGAGGAAAATTTCAATTTAATGAAATCTCTTCCGATTCAATTTGATTTCGGATATAGAAAGGATTATAATTAAGTGATCTATTTTTAAGCCTGATCCAAATTTGTTTTATTGGCTCTTATGGGAAAGCCTGAAGCATAAAACCCATTGATTGAAAATTAGAGAATAAGATCTTACACTGCTGAATTACAGTGAAACTCCTCTTCGCGGACACTTCTCTTCAACGGACACCTTTTTTAACGGAGAGTTATAAAATTCACCGATCTTAATACAATAATAGAAAAAAACATTCTCTACAGCGGACACCTTTCCATAACGAACAGCCACACGGGTTCCGAGATTGTCCATTGTAGAGAGATTTCACTGTATAATCAATGACAAAGGAATAATGCTTTACAATACTGAATTACAATCAATGAGTGGGATCCATTTTGACACAGATCATTTGGACACGCGTGTTTTCAATGCGTTCAATTTCGACACGGAATTTTTTGACGCGACATTTTTCGAAATTTCATATTGAAATTATAACGAGAAGATGAGGTTCTGAGTAGTTAACATTTGGTGATATCTATTATCAACTCGTCGAAAATACGCGTGTCGAACTGGTCCGTATTGAAACGGATCCCTCCCATATCAATGCTATCGTCTTAACTCCTGTTCGAGTCTCCAGTTCTGTTGACCCTCCTTCGTTCTCTATCTCTCCCCAGCATGATCTCCCTTGCCGAGATCTAGCGGTCACATTTTTAAGCTAAGTTTTTTACTTGAGCACGTAACACAGATTGCGACACAACACAGATAGTTGAAATAAGACAGACAAAAGTGAAAGTGGTGTTATTTCTCTTTAATTACCTGTCTGCCTTTATCTAAATTATTAAAACCTTGTTTATAATATATAATGAAGATATTTTATTTATTACAATGAAATGAAATTGTTCAGTCCTTTATCTGCAATATTCACTGCAGTCAATCAGTTAAAGTGAGACAGATTGGCACTGTTTCATTTCAACCGTCTACTTGTCTCTGTCTAACCGATAGTATCCTTATCTGTATCTTTAAGCTTCAGATAAAAATATGGTAAATGAAAAATCGTATTAAAATTACTCCCTTTATAACCCTTTAAATTTTTGCTGTAACTTACTGAAACATATTGTATACAAAATTGTATTAACTAAACTTTTATTTCTAACATAACTAATAGGATATTTATTATTTAATACCTCGACTCGATTTACTTTCACGAATTTACTCTATAAAGGAAGGGAGCGTCTTCATTGCGTACACTTTTTATCAGACACAGTACGTATTATGGATCGGACACATGCTTCATTGGACACACGTCGAATGGGACACATGCGATAATGAATTAGACACAAAATTAGATATAAATAAGGATATTAAATCTAAGTAATGAAATCCACCAACACACACCCAGAGTGTTAACAGTGCGCAACCTGTGTCAATTCATGTCAAGACAGAATGCAATAATGTAAAAAAAATCATAAGTTTCGATGGTGCAAGAGTCTGATATTTCTATGTATACAATATTCTTTGTGTTCAATTCATCATCGCGCATGTACAATTCGGCGTGTGTCTAATGTAGTATGTGCCCGATCTGCAAAATGTGCTGTGTCCGATAAAAAGTGCGAAAAAAGGCTCATTAACAAAGGAAGGCCATTTTTTGGACACACTGTAGAATAGAAAAGGGTGCAATCTGTTGTTAATTTCTAATATATGTAAAAGATTAAGTTTCTTAGAACTTTTATATACAGGTAGCCCCCCCAACAAGGTTTCGCTATAACACGATTCATAAATTGCGGGAACCCTCAATTTTTCCTTTTAAAAAACCGTTGCACAACGCTTTATTATTTTTTTATTATTATTTATTTAAATTATACTAAGCAGTGACGATGAAGAAATTTATTAAATTGAAGTTGCATTAAATTAAAATAATATTTTCTGTTTTGTATTATAGATACATTTATATTTTTAATAAAAATTAAGTTGTTTATGCAGAATTAAAAGAAATATTTGTTTTTAATAAGTTTTCGGATCGTAACCCCCCTTTTTGTACTTATAGGAGGGTTACCTGTATTTACAAATTGTATTCTATTCTATTCTTGTCAAGTACCATTACAATAATAATAAATATCAATATTTAGCATTAAGGAGAGCGTCTAATTTAGGAGACCGATGATGGATCAGTTTTTATTAGAGAAATTATTCTTTAACTTTTCCGTTAATTCCGATACTATTCTCCGTCATCTTTCCCTCTAAGTAATATCATTCTTTTGTTAAAATTATAATAATACATTTTTTAAATGTGCGAGAAAGAAATTTAATTGGACACAATATAATTGGTCACAGTGCAACTAGATACGGTACAATTAGACACAGTTTTATTTAACTTAATAAGTAACTTATTATAAACTTATTATAAACTTAACAGTAACTTAAAATTAAATTAAAATTGGCTAACAACACTCTAATAAAATCAGTGGGAAAAGGGTTAAGGCCAATAAGGTTGGAAAAATATATCAAACTGAAGGCAGAATGAATGCCGAGGACTAAGCAGAGTATTGCAAAATTGTCGCACTTCTTTTAAGGAGGTTAACAAAGGCGAAAAGTTCTTTACCATTTTTTAGTCTGAAGCTTAGTCTTCGAGATATTTAATGATAAAGATACCATTAGTTAGACAAAAACTACCAGACAGAGAAGAGAGTATCTGATTTCAAGTATCTGTCTGTTTTTATATATTTTGTATACATACTTTGAATACATTATTTTTGACAAGTATAAGAATTTTTGGTGCTTCAAACCAAGAAATTATTTTTAAACAGAATAATGATCCGAAACAAAAAGCCATGAAATGGATTATTGATCATCATTTGATTTTGTTATATTGGCCTATTCAGTCACCTGATATTAATATTATTGAAAATGTTTGGTTTTATGTCAAGTAGCAACTACATAAATATAAAAATAAACCAAATTAGTTGTATGAATTGTGGTAACGAACACAAAATATATGGAATGAAATTCCTAAAGAACTTTTAACCGATTTAGAGAACAGCATTCTGGAAAGACTGAAAGCTATTATAAAAACAAAAGAAGGCTACACTAAATGTTAAAAATATTTAATTTCATTAATACGCAAAAGTATTGATATACATGATAGAAAAGCTATTGCTAATTTCAACACATGCTATTCCATTGACATTATAGCGATCTAACGTCGCAATTGTTATAACTCCGCAAGTAAATTATATACACAAGTCAATAAAATTATATACGGGAAAATCCTTATAATTTAAAAATGAAACTCTGGATCAAAATATGGTAAAAGACTTATTTATTCAGTTTACTATTAGCAAATTAATTTTGAAAGCCTTATATAAATATAAAATAAAAATGAACTATGTACATTTATATTACAGAGTGTGGTGTACTAAATTCAGGAAAATATCGTGTTGTTGGAGGAGAAGAAGCTTTACCAGGAAGATGGCCATGGATGGCAGCCATTTTTTTGCATGGCTCAAAACGTACAGAATTTTGGTGTGGTGGCTCATTAATTGGTCCTAAACATATTCTCACTGCTGCTCATTGCACAAGAGATCAGCGACAGCGACCGTAAGTAACCGGTGATGCAGTATAATATACAGGGAGTTACAAAGTAATTTTTGTTTTGTAAAAAGTTACTCTTGAGTCGAAAAGTATGTGTGAAAAGCACAGTAAATTTTAAAACATTAAATTTTCATTAAAGTTCCAGTAACGTGCAGAAGTTTTCTTGAGCACTTTACCAAAGTTATAAATAGTTCGGCAAATTAAAGTCAGAAAGGTTCAATTTTGAAAAAATGCTGCGTTGAATTTACAGCTTATAACTTTAATGTGGATAATTAAAAACCATAAAAGATACACTAAAAAGTATTATTAAAATATTCAAAACCATTTTTCCATGCGCTACTAAAACTTATTATAAATTTCGAAATTCAACATTTTTCAACTCCTCATATCATCCCATCATCTAAGGACTGCCGGAATTTTTTTTAATTTTAATGGTATTCAAGAGATATAGGCCAATAATTGAGGCTGATTTTAGCTTAATGGAAGAATTCTTTAAAAATGGGCACTAACCGGACATGGCTTTCCATTTCTTTCCGCTGAAGAATAATGTGGAACACCAGTAGCTTCAGTAAATTAACTGAAATCGGGGAGAAAAAGGCGGGAAGTGAGGTGAGGCTATCTTACTGTCCATATTTAAAGAATTTGACAACACAGCTGAAATGAGCCTTAATATTCACCTATATTTTTTAATTTTTAATTTGCAATAACTCCATAATTATACATTTATGGCAAAAGTTGTAAGGAACTTTTCGATTTAATTTACTCACATTAAAAGAGTATTAAGTATGACTACTGATTTAGAGTGCCCCTATATAGGATGTTGCAAAATTGCTGCACTTCCTTTAAAGGGTGATTTTTAATGCTACTTTAAGAACTTTTTCCTCTTGGAAATTTATTAGTTGAAGTTTAATTTTCAAGTTATACACAATGATAAATATGCTATTCGTTAGACAGAGAAACTCCGACAGTTGAAATGAGACAGAATGGTACATCCTATAAGCTAGCAACGCCACAACGACAAACCACAAAAAAAATAACCATTTTCTCAAAAATGGAGAGTTGGAAGTTACAATTTTGGAAATCGCTAAGGCTTAATGTACACTACTATTGTGTGGAAGCTCATCAAAAAGTCAGGCGTCAGGTTGGGATACTCTTCTTGTAAAAGGAGTTTGCGGGTACTCCCGATGTTTCTTGTAGGCTTTAAGGAGAAACTTATTGTAAATATTGGGACGATATAAATAGTATACATTGGAAACTCGGTACAGCGCGTCTTAGAAATAAAGTACCAATTTAAGTGACGTCCGTTTAGTTATTGAGTTTTCCCTTCTCAACGTCTTCTAATCGGACCCACCCCTCAGTCTCTTCCTCTCACGGAGTCTGTCGAGAGATTTAATTATTTATACTAGGTATCTGTGGGTTCGACACCCATGGCAAACGGGTCCATACCCATGTTATAAAAAAAAATAATTATTTATGTCTAACGTTCATGCGTAACGATTCAAAAAAGGGTCTAGTTCAGGAGACTTGGTAGAGTCTCGCGTCAAGTGGTATAGCCTTACAGTGACGTCATGTACTAACGAATACGAGACACTGAGTATCCTTTTCCCGAAACATCCAAAATTTTAAATCAATTTTTTTAAGAAATTTTAACGCCAAATCATCTTTTAACATATTTTACAGCTAAATAACGGGAAAAAATTTTTTTTCGTTTAAATGTACTAAAATATATAAAAAGTGTAGTTGCATAATTTTTTTAATTTTTTCATTTTTGAAAAGTGCATGTTCAGTTCTACAGGCTGTGCACAGTTAAGACTCTGGGTGTGTGTTTGATGCATTTCTTTATTTCGTTTTAATACCTTTATTTATATCTAATTTTGGATTAGAGGGGGAGGACGCTCTCTCCAACTTTCACCTCCTGTATAACTATTTATCACTTCCCGCATAATTGCATTCCACGTCTACCTCCCACTTCCCACGTATCCACCTACTGCATAACCAACTCTCATCTTTCGCATATCTGCATTCCACCTCTAAATTCCCACCTTCCAACTCCTATCTCCCATTTAATTGCTTTCCTCCTTCAACTCACAACTCTCGAATAAACACCTCCGACTTTCCACCTCTCGCATAACTGTATTCCATCTCCCGTGTAACTTCGTCCCACCTGCCGCGTAACCGCCTCCCACCACCCAACTCCAGTTTTCAGTTTACTAGTGTTTTTTGTTTGCCTGTCAAACTGATGTTTGCGGCATTCTACCGTTGACCTAATTCCAAAGATCATAAGGCTTTAATTATAATTATATCTCTGGCTTCCGCATATCTCTTGTCTCCGCTGTGTGGATTTAGTTATAATTGTTAGACCGGACTGCTAGTTGTCGTCCAGGCACTGCTATATGCGTTTTTGCAGAGTTTGAACTCTGGCATATCCTCTTCCATGGTTTTACCAATGGTTTCTAGCACGGGGAAATGCAAGGGATGCAGACAGAATTGTCAATCCTACAATATGAGATAGATGTGGGATTGTTTCCCATCATGGGTCTTCTTGTCTGACAAGCAGAGTTTCTCAAGTGCCAGTCGGACTTTGAGATGAGCTTTCGTATATGTGTTCCTTCACCCCTCAGGAGAAAAACCATTTCAGCGTTCATCCGATTGGGCCCTAGTTTTCGAGAAATAAGGGTTTGAAATTTGAGACTCGCGCACACTCTGAACAACTATCCAGTCGCGTAGCAAGAAATTTCAACAGCAGCAACAGCTGAGTGGTTAAGGTAAGCAGTTACAATGGTGCAAGTTGTGCGATCGATCCTTCTGTCATATTTTTTTTATTTTTATAATAAAAATTATGCCCATTAGAAATGTACTTTATAAAATAATTTTTTAAACATGTTTTATGCGTTTATATCATGAGGAAGCATATAAATTCATTAGTTTTTGGTATTTATGATTTTTGTTAAAAGAATGACAAAATTTGGTATAACATTTTAACTTTATTCTATATCTGTTTCAGAATTTAAACGTTCGAATCTTACGAAGATCGAATAGATACTAAACTTGTCTAGAAATGTCTAACAAGGAAGCAACATAAATAAACTCATATACACAGGGTGTCTGGAAAATGATGGACACTTTTTTCAGGGGTGATTTCTGATACAATTTTAAGAACTTTTCCCTCTTGGTATTTTTTGATTTGAATCTTTATTTTCAAGATATTCAATAATAAAGATATCATTAGTAAGACAGAGACAGTCCGATAGTTGAAGTGAGGTGGCGCCACTCTGTCTCGCTTCAACTATCGGACTGTCTCTGTCTTACTAATGATATCTTTATTATTGAATATCTTGAAAATAAAGATTCAAATCAAAAAATACCAAGAGGGAAAAGTTCTTAAAATTGTGTCAGGAATCATCTCTGAAAAAAGTGTCCATTATTTTTCGGATACCCTGTATACAGGGTGAGGCAGCTAAAACAGGCCACCTAAATAATTTGTTTATTTGGAATAATAGAAAGAAAATTCTTAGATATAAAATTCATGGTTTAAAATGGTCTATAATTCGATAGTAATGATTTTTTTAGATGGAGGTGCTGAAGACATATGAAATACCGAAATTAACAATTTTTCGATATAACATTATTAATATATTATGTAGAGGGTGAAAAACTGCATCTATTAATGTATTCAAAATTAGTTTTCCATTAAAAAAACAAGTGCAATTGCACCTTACAACTGCACCAATGCACAAAAATGCATAAAAGTTTTATAGGAATGTGTAGCGCTTAATGCCATTTAATTTTGATGTAATACATTTTTCTCCATCTTCAATACTTTCAGAGATATAGCTCGGCCCAGTTCCCTGGGACACCCACCCTATATACAGAGTGTAATAATGAGGTATGGCCAAATTTTAGGAGGTTGTAGAGGAAGTGATTCTAAGGCGATTTTTCATGTACCATATTTTAATCTGAAGCTTAATTTTTGAGATATTTAATGATAAAGGAGCTATATTAGTTAGACAAAGGCAAATAGATAGTTGAAGTGAGACAGAATGGTGTTGTCTTACTTCAACCAATTGACTGTCTCTAACTAATATAGTACTTTTATCATTAAATATCTCAAAAATTAAGCTTCAGATTAAAATGTGATAAATGAAAGATCGTCTTAGAATCACTCCCTCTACAACCCTTTAAAATTTCTCCTAATATCATTATTACACCCTTTATAGGGGTTGAAACATATACCGCTAGGTGATAACTGCTTACAACGTGATTTTCATTTTATAGTTTTAACTTAGGTTATAAACTAGTATAAGATAGCTCACAATTTTCCAAAAAAATTAACTATGTGCTAATTGGTTGTGTACAATAAAGTCTGTGTACATTTCGGCTGTGTAAGATTAGACCGTGTGCAATAAATCTGTGTGCATCTCGGTACCACACAGATTTATTGACAAAATAGCAGTATCTCACTTTAACTAATTGACTATCTCTGTCTAACTAATAGAGCCTTTATCATTAAATATCTCAAAAACTAAGTTTTGGATCAAAATGTAATAAATGAAAAATCGTCTTAAAATCACCCCCTTTACAATCCCTTAAAGTTTGGCCGTACCTCACTGATACACACTGTATACTTTCTCGCCATTTGAACAGTAATATCGACCCTAAATTTTGTACTGTTATAAAATTTAATGGTGTCTGGAAGACGTTATTGTTTTTTTCCACTATTATATATTTATGTCTTTAACTGACAAGAAATACTTTTCTGTTCAATTTGTTTGTATAGCTTGTTAGAGTACAGTCATTTGATACATAAATCTACGTTGTAAAGCGTTCCATTTTATCCTTATGTATTTTTACCAATTTTGGCAGTTCTCCCTTATTTTGACGGATAGTTTCAACTAAAGAAGTTTTTTAATGCAAAATCTTTCTTCCAAGGGAATAACTTGTGAAAAAGTTATCGATGGTAACGGTTCTGCCGCAGCCAATACAAGGTTCAACCAGGTTCAACACAACAAACTCAGCTGATGAAATTGATAACAGTCTCATTTCATCTTTTCCTAAGTACGGAAACCCATACACAACATTTGCTTTTCACACCAGACACCAACCAAAATTTGATGCCAAATTTATCAAGCTTGTTCGGTATGGATAAACCTACACCTAACTTTCGTTGGGAAAAGCTGTTCATCCACTGTGATATTTGCGGCTGACTTGTAACAGTTTTGACTGTTTTCTATGAATGCGTTCCATACTCTTGATGCTAAAGCAAATTTATCCCCAAACAAAGAGAAGGAAATACAATACAAATTAAATATTTGTATATTTCATATAATATGATAGGATATATGTAAATATTACTCATTCTATATATTAAATATGCCCTTTAAAGTATCTCTATAGAATTGTAAGTTTGTATCTTGTATACAAAAGGATTTAGAGAAAGTAATATAAAGATGTATTGATTTTAGTCGGACAAAATGATAGGACACATGTAAAACTTTCTATTATTATAAGCTTTGACAGTAATCTATCAACAGTTTCTAGAAGCAGACGTGTAAATCTTTAATTTACCTATAATATTTGTACGATTAAAGTTAAAATGGGTCGAGGAAAACAATTAAATAAAAGTGAAATCGACCAAATTTTGTTATCGCGGTCACAAAATAAAACTATCACGAAAATTGTGAAGTTATTAAATAGAAGCCGTAATGTTATATATAATTTTTAAAAAAATCCTGAAATCTACGGGAAAAAGAAAAGTATTGGCAAACCTCGTGCTATAACAGAAAGAAGGGCCATATTACGCGTAGCTTCCAATTATAAGGGAACTGCACGAAAAATCGCTGAAGAAGCAGGTGTTTCAGCTCATGTAAGAACTGTGCGACGTATTCTCCATAACAGTAAACAAATTAAACGAAAAAAATTAAAAGGAAAACCTCCTCTAAGTGAACACCATAAGGATGTCCGTTTAAAGTTTGCACGAGACCATGTTTTATGGAAAAAAAAATGGAGAAATATCATATTTAGTGACAAAAAGAAATTTAATTTGGACGGTCCTGATGGCTGGAATTACTATTTCCACGATTTAAGAAAAGAAGAACAATATTTAAGTAGTCGACAAATGGGCGGTGGTAGTAATGTGTAATGGTGTAATAATATGTAATAATGTAATAATGTAATAATGGTGTAATGGTGTGGGCCGGTATTGGATATCATGGAAAAACTGACATAAATTTGTTATCAGGCCGTGTAAATAGTGAACGCTATATTAAATTAATAGATGAACAATTAAATAAACACGCGACTCGTATTGCAGGTAGTAAGTACATTTTTCAACAGGATAATGCTGCAATACATACCGTTAAATAAAATCTGTTAAAGCTTATTTTAATTCTAAAAATATTTAATAGATTTTATACAGATAAAATATTTTATACAGATTTAGTTTAATAGATGTTATACAGCAAACAGGTGGTTTCACTAAATACTAATTTGAAATTAAACTAAATATTTCTGTTCAAATTATTGTATTTTTTAATAATTTTCTATCATTTTGTCCGACTAAAATCAATACATCTTTACATTACTTTCTCTAAATCCTTTCGTATACAAGATACAAACTTGTAATTCTATAGAGATACTCTAAAGGGCATATTTAATATATGGAATGAGTAATATTTACATATATGCTATCATATATTATACAGGGTGTCCGGAAAAAAAGGATACATTTTTTGAGAGTTGGTTCCTGACGCAATTCTAAGAACTTTTTTCTATTGGTATTTTTTGATTTAAAGATTTATTTTTTTGAGATATTCAACGATAAAGATGCCATTATTTAGACAGAGACACTCCGATAGCTGAAGCGAGACAGAGTGGCGCCATCTCACTTTAACTATCGGAGCGTCTCTGTCTAACTAATGGCAAATTTATCGTTGAATATTTCAGAAATAAAACTTAAAATCAAAAAATACCAAGAGAAAAAAGTTCTTAGAATAGCCTCAGGAACCACCCCTCAAAAAATGTCTCCTTTTTTTTCGGACACCCTGTAAACGCATCTATAAATTTGTATGTTTTATTGTATTGTATGAACTACAGCTCAGTATACACTTCACTTATATTATTTATTTTTAGCAATAACTCCATTTATCTTGAAATTCAGAACATCCTTAGACTAATCTTACCTGCAATGCTAATTTTAACAATGTGTTTTTCAAAATTTTCACGAACGAAAACAAAATTCACGTGTACTGAATTCACCACCAGGATTGGAAAACAAAGCATTTAGAACAAGTAAACATCAAAGTTTATTCAATGGTAAAGATGCCACTAGTAAGATAGAGACACTCCGATAGTTGAAGTGAGACAGAGTGGTTCAATCTCACTTCAACTATCGGAGTGTCTCTGTCTTACTAGTGGCATCTTTATCATAAAATATTTTGAAAATAAAGCTTCAAATCAAAAATTCCAAGAGGAGAAAGATCTTAAAATAACGTCAGGAATTATCTTCTTTCAGGAAGTGTGATCGTTTTGTAACAGCTTGTACAGGCTTTCTCATTTTTGATATTTTTCAATAGTTAATTTCCTAGTTAATAGTTAATCAACAGACCACTTCGATACGCCTGTTTTTGACGGGTTCAATTTCGACACGGGTTTTTCGACGTAAAACTACTTTGACCCGTCATCTTTCGACACTGAATCAATTTAATTATATATATTTAATTATTAATTTCATTAATAATTTTATATCTGATTTTTTTATGCAGATTTTTGGCAAGACAATTTACTGTGCGATTAGGCGATATTGATCTTGAACGAGAGGATGAACCATCAACGCCAGAAACTTATGCAGTTAAAGAAATTCATGCTCATTCAAAATTCTCTCGAGTTGGTTTTTATAATGATATTGCAGTTCTTGAGTTAAACAGACCCGTCAAAAGAACACCATATATAATTCCAATTTGTTTACCTAAAGCACGACATCGAAGTGAATTATTTGCTGGTGCTAGACCTACAGTTGTTGGATGGGGAACAACGTATTACGGTAAATAATAGTTTTAATTTTTAATCTTAAGTATGTAGTAAAGTATGACAATACAAAAAATTTTCTTATTTGCATTTTCTTAAAAAAACATATTTATTTAAAAATTATACTTATTACAAACAAAAATACTTTATTTTACTTAATTTTTTTTTTTAAGTATTGAATTCATATGGAAAATTATGTCAAGTTTTAAACTTTTTTATATAATTTATAAATAAATTTTAGAACACAGTGTTTTAATAATATTGGTGTAACGGGTGTTTTGAATTTCCCGACGTTTGACACGCGAATACAATATTTAATATAATTACGTAATGAAATGGATTTTCTCCATCAAGAGGAAACCAACGACTACATAAGGGGCCCAAAGGAGGTTCTCTCCAGGTTGAGGACAAGGCACTTCGTACAAATTTAATCACTCGTTCCAGTAAAATTAAGCGCGGCTTTATTCGTATTCAATTCTATGTAATACAACGTATCTTATTACGACCAATAGTCGCCGCTGGTACACAAAAATCAACTAATAATAATCGAATAAATCTCGCGGGGTGCTCATACACCCCCTAACCTGTGCCCGCGTTGGGGCGGACTTCGATACGATAATCCACTTGCGTCGATTACGCAAAGATTGCTGAGCCTACGGCAACAACTGACCCCAGGCTACTAAAAAGGCCATCTAAAACACCTAGAAGCTTTTCGGGCATCCTGGGTGAATGTTACCTTTGGGAATAAGGACCTAATCCCGAGCTCTACTGCCGCTGCATAATCAGAAGCGGAGTCGGTCAAATCCGTTAACCTTAACCGGCTCTACCACAAATTCAAATCACACTTAAGAACACCCAAAACTACTTTTAACAAGATTCAGGCAAAATCAAGACGAGATTAAGACAAGACTTACAATTTTTAAATGAAGACGAGATAAGACAAATTTCGAAATTACATGCAGTCTCGACAAAAAATCTAGCAAGATTTTTTTCTTGCAAAATAATATAACTTTTAAAACTTGATCTAAGTTTAGTTTATTTCTTTTAAATTAAAATTTAAGCATTTAAAAATTATACAAATAAATTAAAATTAAGTATGTTAACTAGTTTTTAAAATGAAATCAGAAAAATTTAAATATTTTATAATTCAAAATATAGTATAAAATAACAATATTATAATAAATAATTAAGTTATAGAAACGAATACATATTTAGTTAACACATATATTAAATTAAAAGATCATTAGAAGCCCAAAAATTAATGTATAATAATAATTCTGCTGATTTATCAATTAAAAAGGCTCTTTATTTCTCAATTGTTAGAGTTACCCTCGAAAGTAATATTTTGCAAAGGATAGATAATTCGGGAGCGTCCCGTTTACACATAGACCGTTTGCCCACGGACCTATTGCATACGAACCGTTTGCCTACAAGTTTTTTTGCCCATGGACCGTTTGCGCACAAGCATCGCTTTTAATCAACTCCGCAAACTAAAAAATTTCATAATTTAATAAATTTACCGGCAAATTAAAATGGTTACAATTTTAGTGCAGACGAGCTGACAACACACACTACCAGGTGTTAACCAGTTAGAATTTCCTCATTCTAATTCCAACTTAGGTGATTAAAAATATATTGATATAAAACATATTTGTAACCAGTAGGTAAAAAAGTGCTTGTGAGCAAACGATCCGTGGATAAAGAAATCTTGTGCGCAAACAGTCCGTGTGCAACAGAGTGCAGTCCATTTCGATACGGACCACTTCGACACGTATGTTTTCAACGCGTTTAATTTCGACATGGGTTTTTCGACGTAAAATTATTTCGACACATCTTTCGATATTTCATATTGACATTGGAATGAGGAAATTAGGTTCTAAGTAATAAACACCTGGTGGTATGTGTTGTCAATTCGTCTACATTGAATATTGTATACATTTTACCTTGCCAGTAAATTAATTTGAAATATAAAATTTATTAATGAGTTAAGTTCATAAAAAGCAATGCTTGTGCACAAGCGGTCCATGGGCAAACAGTCCGCCTGCAATAGATCCCTGAACAAATAGTATTATTTATTTACTTTATTCTTTCTTTTGTCATGTAGTAGCAACAAATTAATAGGTTATGTATCATATAATCTATTAATGGTTATACAATTATGACCTACCTTAATAAAGCATTAAAAATGTTTAAAAATTCACTTTTATTAAAAAGTTAAAATATACAAAACATATTTATTATGAATATGTACATTCCAAGTACAATCGGTCACTTATCATAGTTTACATCGAAAAATGATCTGTCACTAATATGTTAAAACGAAAGGAACGAAATAAACCCCATTCAATACGTCAAAAGTTTAAGTGTCGAAAGATGTCACGTCGAAATAATTTTGTGTCGGACAACCAGTGTAGAAATTGAACGCGTCGAAAACACGCGTGTCGAAGTGGTCCATGTCGAAACGAGTCCTTCCCGTGCAATAGGTCCGTGGGCGAATGGGATATTCGCAAACGGTCTGGGTGCAAACGGGTATCACTCATTTTAGAAGGAGCCGAAATGAACACAATCTAATTGCACACGGCCAAATTGAACACGACCTATTCGCACACAGCCGAATTGTACACTTATACAGGGTGTATCCAAAACAACCGCACTTCCTATTAAGGGGTGATTTCTGACACAAAACTAAGTCAAAAAGCTAATTTTCAATCCAGAGCTTGGATTTCAAGATATTCAATGATAAAGATACCATTAGTTACACAGAGACATTCTGATAGTTCAAGCGAGACAGAGTTGTGCTATCTCACTTCAACTATTTGTCTGTCTCTGTCTTACTAATAATATCTTTATTATTGAATATTTTGAAAACCAAGTTCCGGATTGAAAAATGGCTAAGGACTGTTTGGCTTAATTTTGTGTCAGGAATTATCCCTTAATAGGAAGTGCTGTTGTTTTGGAACACCCTGTATACAGGGTGTAGCAGAATCGATAGTAATCCTTTGTACCCCTGAAAGATGAGGGTGAGTCGAGTCAAAAAGTCTTGTGCAACTTTTGCCGTAAACGCATAATTATTGAACTCTTGCAAATTTAATATTAATTGGTATAGATCAATCTCTGGGCTTATTTCAGCAGCGATGGCGATTTCTTTAAAAATGAGTAGGTGAACAGGCGTACCTTCCACCTCTTTCTCACCCACTGAGTTGGTCTATTGAAAAGCGGTAGTCTTCGGCGCTCTTTGAAATTTTTTGACAGTATTCACTTGAGCGTCAATGACTCACTCATAATTTCTAAATTTAGTAAATTACTTTATCTCGTCGGATTGTCCTTAGAGTATTAACAAACTATTTCTGGCATTTTCCTGATGAAAATAAGACTAAACACAAATATGATAGGATAATTATTGGTGAAACACACGCGTGATAAGATTTTAACTTCAATCACTAACTTGGATTGACAGACGATTAGGGCTTCGGTATTGTATTGAAATTCAAGACTACTATTGACAAGATCAAGACAAGATCAAGACGAGATCATGACAAGATTTACGATTTGTAAATCGAGACAAGACAAGACAAACTTCGAAGTTACCAATGGTCTCGATGAGAGCCTTGGCAAGACTTCTATAAAATAATATTACTTTTAGAACTGGAAAAAGGTTTAATTTATTTCTTTTAAATTAAAATTTAAATATTAAAAAATGATCAAAATAAATGTAAATTAAGTATGTTAACTATTTTTTAAATAAATTTAGAAGAATGCCCTTTTATTATTCAAAATATAATTTAATAAAAATTTATTATATATAATTATATAATCTATTATACAGGGTGTAACATTGACATATTCCATAAATTTAAGAGATTGTAGAGGAAATGATTCTAAAACTATTTTTCCTTTACCACTTTTTAATCGGAGGCTTAATTTTAAGGATATTCTATGATAAAGATACTATTAGTTAAACAGAGACAGATAGATAGTTGAAGTGATATAAAGTGGCGTTATCTTAACTTGTATAAGATTACACCTTGTATAATGTAATGCTGCGACGGAAACGAAGACGATTAATTCAATTATTAATCATAGGATCACAAAGTGATATAGTGAGTTTGTTTCGGTTTACCCTCAGAATGTTATTCTCAATGATATATACAGGGTGTAACAAAACTACCGCACTTCCTTAAAGGGGGTGATTCCTGACGCTATGATTCTAAGAACTTTTCCTCTTGCAATTTTTTAATCTAAAGCTTAGTTTTCCAGATATTCAATGGTAAAGATGCCATTAGTTAGACGGAGACACTCCGATAGTTGAAGTGAGATAGCATTTCTCTGTCTCACTTCAACTATCTATCTGTCTTTTTCTAACTATTAGTACTTATATTATTTAATATCTCGAAAACTAAGCTTTAGATTAAAAAATCGTAAGAGGAAAAAGTTCTTAGAATAGCGTCAGGAATCACCCCCTTTAAGGAAGTGCGGTAGTTTTGTTACACCCTGTATAACTAGGCCAAGCATTCTCAAAGTTTGTAGGCGAGGGGAGTGAAGTCAGAAACGGAAAGAGTGAGAAAGTAGATCGGGCTCAGTGCTATCTCACTCTCTCTTATAGAATTTATAGGAAAAAAATTCACTAAAGTAACACCAGATGGCTAACAAATATAATATCTATAATTACGAGACTTTACATACTAAGAAAATAAATTTTTGTATATAATTTTATTATATTTATTTAAAAATAAATAAAAAAATAATACTTATCCTTCTTATAACTCAGAATCTTATTAAAATTGTTATAGTTATTTGTACTGTTTTAATTGTGCATTCCTTAAAATAAGCAATTTGTTTAAATGATAATATAAATAAACATACAGATATTTAATTATATAAATTATTTATTGATTTTTAAACGTTACAATTTTGTTACATTTACTTCGTATTCTTTTAAGATTATCGCCTATGGATTAGAGTGAAATAGCACTGAGCCCGATTTGCTTTCTCACTTTTTTCGTTTCCGGCTTCATTTCCCTTCACGAATGCTTGGTCTAGTTATATATGTCATTGGTTATTCTTCAAAGAAAGTGCGCGGAATTTTGAACATCTTATATACTACGTACATCCTTGGATTCTATTATATTCTCTGATCATTCACAGCACATGCTCGATTAGTTTATATAGAATGTCGAAAAATTGACGCACTTCCTTTGAAGGGTTTATTTCTTCTGAGGGTAAACTAAACCGAAAAGCTTTATATCATTTTTTAATGTAAAAATTAATTATCGAGATATTCAATAATAAAGGTATCATTAGTTAGACAAAGACAGATAGATAGTTGAAGTGAGACAGAGAAGTGCTATTTCACTTCAACTATCTATCTCGAATATCTCGAAATTTAAGCTTTAGATTAAAAAATGATACAAGATTTTAAGTTTTGTTTACCCTCAGAAAACTATCTTTCAAAGGAAATGTGCCAATTTCCGAACACCCTGCATAGTGTGGGTTTCTTCCTTGGAATCGTTTTCTTCTAATGAAAGCTGTTCATTTTGGTTAGATCATTAATTGTTGTACTCATAAACAATATAGCTAAACCACATTTATGTTTATCATTAGTTAAAATATTTCATACGAAATATGTAAATAAATAAATAAACTAAATAAATAATCTAAATAAATAACTTTACTATCTTGATTTCCCGGGCTATAAACAATATTGAAAACTATGTTACAGTTATTTAATGATTACTGCAATATCCTGTAAATGGTGATAAATATTTTTGTACAATTTTCATTTAATGGTATATTCAACTAATTAACAATTATTGATTACTTATTGATTATAATAGGATAAGTATTTAAAAATTTAACATTATGAATTATATATATTTTTATTTCTATTTAATTATTTTTGTTCGAATTATTATTAAATTATTAAAATATTTTAACTTAAAATTAATATCAGAATGATTTACAAAAAATTATTATTATACATCCTTATTTAATTACAAAGGAATAAAAATTCGTATTTCTTTGCTTTGTTGAAAAATATTAACTATTGGCGTAAAAAACGTTGTAAAACAATTTATATAATTGTTGTTCTAGCCATTACGTTCTCAGTCAGCATGTAGCTTTTACAATACTTTGGCATACACAGAGTTTTGCCTTCTCCAAGGTTCACACAGATTCCTTAGAATTGTACTTTGCTAATTATTAGTACGACTTGACTGATCTAGACCGTTATTGCACAATCTAGAACCGACTCGGACCGTTACTGACTTGATTCGGACTTGTACGTGACTGGACTGGGACTGCGCGCCACGCTTGCACACACTCTACTTATAAAAGTAGATCTATAAAGATCAGCTTGATCTAGAGCCTTCTGGATTGTTCTCGACAATCTTCGAACATTCTATTGTTTCCGGTACAATCCTGCCACCTAGATTCAATTAAATAAAATGTAACATCGCAACCATCGATGTCTAGATCCTACAGAACCTTTTATTACCGAATATCTTAAAAACTAAGATCCAGATCGAAAAGTGATAAAGAATTTTTTTTACTAAGATTAGTTTTAATAATCATCCCTTAAGTAGGGATGGGCTTTTTCCCAAACACTCTGTATACAAAACTTTAAATTCTTTTTATATGCGCAATTATTGTGAGCAATATTACTTTACACAATGTTATTATAAGCTATATTTAACATATAGAATTGACAAGTGAACAATTCCTTATGTACGAAATACATATCTATCAAAATTAGTGTGCAATGTATCACACGCAATAGTAGACTTTTCATATGTTTTGAATTATCTAGGTGAAAATGAATTAAATATTTAATTCAGTAAAATATTTGTAAAAAACTATTATACAATTAAGTTATTACTATTATTATAAGTAAAATGTTATTTATAGGTGGAAAAGAAAGCACAGTGCAACGACAAGCAGTATTACCAGTATGGAGAAATGAAGAATGTAATGCAGCTTATTTTCAACCTATCACGAGTAATTTTTTATGTGCTGGTTATAGTCAGGGAGGGAAAGATGCTTGTCAAGGTGATTCTGGTGGACCTTTAATGCTTAGAACCGAAGGCCGTTGGATGCAAATAGGCATAGTGTCTTTTGGAAATAAATGCGGAGAACCAGGATATCCTGGTGTATTCACTCGTATTACTGAATATATTGACTGGATTAAGAGTAATTTTAAATGATACCAAGAAATTGTTAATTAAATTTTTATCTTATAATTAAAAATTATTCAAAATATTTATATTCTGAATTGTATGTATATTTATGCTTAATAAATTATAATTATTTACTACACATATATACAGACTTTTGTAATATATTATAATTATTTATACAAATAATTTATAAAAAAAACTATACCTTCTAATATTAATTCTAGCAAAGATACACACATCCCCAAGTTTATCATCTTGTTTGATTTTTGACAACTGGCACGAGGGCGCCAAAGTGCGAATTTTTAATGTTTTCAGAGGCGACGCTGCTGCTGGTGCCGGTAAAATCTTAGCGTTCAAATGCAAGGACTCGTATTCCGACAAGAGGATATTATTTTTAATTGTATTAATAAAACAATATTTTATTTATATAACTTACATAACTTTATTTACAAAAACATTATTACTGCATAATTTAATGATTCCTTATTTATTACACGATTTAAAATAATCATAAGTTTACTAAAATTATTGAAAATTAAAAAAAAAAGAGTTTATTATTAATTAATAATTTCATTTATTATATGTCATATTTCCAGGGCCTTCTTTTATTAAATTATTAAATTATCTTATTTCTTCTATTTATTTATACGGTTGTACCCCGCTTCCTATTTTATTCTCAGACACTATTCATATTTATCTAAAACTGTATGGATATCCCATGGTTATGCGTTCAAACATATATTTTTATTTTTACGAAAGAAATCTAAATATGAATATTTAATAATAATTTAAGTCGTTTTTAGATTGAGCTTGCACTGAATTAATAACATAGAAAATAATGTCATGGATTAATAAAATTAAAATTTTTAAAACATTTAAAATTGTAACATTTTTAATTGTAGTGATACAAGGAATATGTTAATCATTATTATTAAATGATTCAATGAATGTCTTAAAAATTTTAATTTTATTAATACATGATTATTCACATGTGGTATGTTTTTATTTCTTTTCAACTTCCCTGTAAGCGTTTCTTGAGTCGCTAAGTTTTTATTGAAATTACATTAAAATTTGTATCATTTCCTCTCTCTCTCTCTCTCATAATATTTTTTAACTCATTTTCTTTATTGAATAATAGAGAAGTAAAGACATGCAATTTCTACAATACGCGCACACATAAAGAATGAAGTCCGGTAAACACCGAAAAATTGAAAACATTGCAGACAAGCATTTCGTTAGTTAAGTCGCGAATAAACAAATGAACTAATTCTTTAGAGACCGACTGCGAGAACAGTACGTGATCCGCGACTAATAAAATTTCCAGAAAAGTTTATTAAGAAGTTAAGTTAGTGTTGCGAAATGGCACCAATTATTTTCCCCGCGTTAAGAGGCAGAATTATAGACCACTGGGAAAGTGGGAAGACTCCTGCAGAGATTTCTGTTACACTTTGGTATATCCGAGAAAACCGCCCGCCGGTAGATTCGGCGATTTCAGCTTCGTGATGATCATGCTTTACATGATCACCGTGTGTAGGGATGGCAAAAATAATACATACAGGGTGTCCGGAAAAAAAGGAGACATATTTTGAGGGGTGGTTCCTGACGCAATTCTAAGAACTTTTCACCCCTTGGAAATTTTTAATTTAGGGCCTCCTTTTTAAATTATTAATGTTTTTCTGTGCGAAATGTGATTGGCCCTGGTTCGCGGGCTAGCGTCAGCTGGCGCGGTCGCGCGCGGAGACTTAAGCAGCACAGCGCCGTAGCCAGCTGACGCTAGCCCGCGAACCAGGGCCAATCACATTTCGCACAGAAAAACATTAATAATTTAAAAAGGAGGCCCTAAATTAAAAATTTCCAAGGGGTGAAAAGTTCTTAGAATTGCGTCAGGAACCACCCCTCAAAATATGTCTCCTTTTTTTCCGGACACCCTGTATATCGATATATCAACTAATATAATATTTTCTAATTATATATCGATATATTCAAACATACCGAAATGATTATTTCAATATATCTATATATTAAGTATTACATTTTTGACCTCAAAAGTTTTTTTCTTTTTTTTTATTAATTTTATCTTATAAAATTATATTTTATTTAAATTTTTTAAAAATAATTTTTATTTTTACTTACTACATAATTTTTTATACAGAAATATGAAAATAAGTATGATAAATGTTTAAACTCAATGTGTCACAATTAATTCCAATAATCATCAAGAAGTGATTGTAAAAATAGCAATTTTGATAATCTCTTGCCTGTTAACCTATTACGGGCTTTTGAAGCAGTAGCAGCAGCTTTTGAAAATAATCGTTCGCATGGCACTGAGGTGGCAACAATAACCAGGTATTTTTGTGCTTCTTGGTATAAATTTGGGAAGAAACTTTTTAATTCCTCCCAAATTAATAATGGATCTTCATTTAATCTATATATTCTTGATTGAAGATATTGAGTAACTTCATCAGGAGTAGCGTTGTCATTATATTTTTGTCGTTTTGATTTAACTAATTGTTTATGTTAATCCCAAAAATCAAAGGATTCATGAGTAAAATCTGTTTCCTTACTATTTTCAATATTAACATTATCTACTTCTCTTACATTCATTGCAATTTTGTTTTTCAATTTAGTTATTATTGAGGTACAAGTTAATTCATTCTTAAAATGTAATTGTTTAAAACGCGGATCAAGAAAAGTAGCAACACCTAATAGATATGAATTTTTGATATGCCGAAATCGTTTATCAAAATGTAATAATAAATCGCATTTAAGTTTTTGCACTAATTCACATGAAGGTGTTATTTTATTGTAATTTGCAATTATACACACTGTATCATAGGAATGACTTTATTTATTGTTATACATTTTTCAGCGCATAATTCTGTAGTCATTTTTTCAAGAGGGCTCAATAATTGAACGACTTCCTTTAAATACTCTATTTCGGGTGCAGTTAACATTTGTGGTGCTTTAATTTTACCAAAAATTATATTAGCTATTAATGGAGAAATGATATTGATAAAATGATATTGAATAATTATAAAACCTTTGACACTAATGAAGAATTCACACCATTAATAAAATGAAGAAATTAAACTAATAAAAGGTTAAAAAAGAAGAAAAAGAAGAATGTATACGAATGTTCTAAGACGTACTAAAAACCCAAAAAGGACAATAAATAATTGTAGAACCTTTGGGACTTAAAAACAATTGGAACAAATGAAGAATTCACACCATTAATAAGATGAAGAAGTTAACCTAATAAAAGTTTAAAAAAACAAAAAGGAAAACGTATAAGAAATATTTATACGAATACTCAGAAGATTGAAAACAAATATTAAAAATATAACGAAAAAGGAAAAGAAACTGTATGCATCACAATGTTAGTGAGCAAGGTACAAAAATTGATAAAAGATCAATGACAATTGAAATTTAACCCTTTCGTTACGAGCGCCGGATATAGCCGGCATCCATTTGATGACCTGTATGTACGAGCGCCGGCTGTAGCCGGCGTCAGCGTGTTCCGCTCACCCAACGGCCCCGCGATACTTTTATTTCTTTCGTTCGTATGCACGTAGCACATCGATATGATATATAAGATAACAGGTGAGATTGCAAACTATTTTTAGAGGGTCAACCAATCAGATTTGCTGATTAAGATAACCCTGGACAATAATAATTGCAAGACCTATAAACATGTCACTATGTAACACGTAAAGAAGAGTATTATCTGGAAAAAGACAAGGTAACGTTGAAAGACGTAAGTCCGAACACCAAGTTCCCGACTCACAATATGCGGAGAAGCTCTCCGTTCAGTGGCGCTACTCCGACGGTGCGGTGCCCCGTTTGGTGGCGTTATTCCAGCGGAGCGGAATGCCGTAACGAAAGGGTTAAAGAGATAATGAGTTATTAATTAATGAATACTTAAATATTTAATACAATTCAGGATACCTTATTTTTTGGACAGTGCTTTAACCATAATTGTTGAGGACAACAATGATTTTTAGGAGGGAGATGTTATATGCGCGAGTCTTTGTAACGCTCTTAGTTGTTGCATCGGCACATAGACCAGCTGACATATGCAGGCAACCCAGATGTTTTATGACAGATACTGATAATTTTAGGTACAAACAAGGAAGGCCATAAGGAACCGGAAGATACAAACTGACCTTAGGAAGATTATCGAACGCTGATTCTTAAGCCATAAAACACCCTTATGCAAACTTCTCACGGGGGATCGTGCATATGTCGGCAGATTAACAAAATTAGAGAACAGTCGAATATCCCCTCCCAAGAATTATTAGCCAATAGGAAACAGACATCTAACCAAAAGGAAAAAGCCTAAAAGTTTAAACAAATAGGAATCGACACGTAGGCCCTTATTACGACCCCCATCCTTATCAAAAGCCGTGGCTTATAATAATGGTAGATGAATTTTAAGTGTGGTTAAGAGTGCTTGCGCGTTTTCAGAAGAATATGGTCAACAATTTAATGCTTTACCTGTTTCCTCTGAAATACTCTTAACCGATGGCCTTTTTAGGTTGCAACTTAATGCTTTATTCCTAGGATAGGCCTAAATCCTCTATTTAATTCGTGTAATGGAAATGAGATCTGAGATGGTTTTAATATAGGATCTGTGCACTTACCTGGTTATTAGTTGTACTAGCAACGGTGACTGGTTTTGATTACAAATGAATAGAAAATGGTTTTACTTTACTGATACTTATTTAATGAACTGTTCAACCTTTTGAATTGAGATACTTTTACAAGTCTAACCGAACTGACTAATTGTCTTACAAATGTTGTAATATCGAAGTCTGATCTCTACTGTCTATCCGCACTACTGGTCTGTCTGAAGAAGTCTAAGTTGTGTCCTGTACGAACTGTCTGATCTATCTATCTGTACTCGAAGAAGCCTGCCTGTTGTTCTGCTGAAGTCTGGTGAAGTCTATGTCTGAACTGTCTGATCTATCTGAACTACCGGTCTGTCTGCACTGCTCTCTATCTTGAAGAAGTCTAATGGTTCGAGGCTGGACCTGCCTTCTTACATGTTTCCCAAAAGGGCCTACGTGTCGATTCCTAAATGTTTAAACATTTAGGCTTTTCCCTTTTGGTTAGATGTCTGTTTCGTATTGGCTAATGATTCTTGGGAGGGGATATTCGGCTGTTCTCTGATCTTGTTAATCTGCCGACATATGCATGACCACCCGTGAAAAGTTTGCATAAGGGTATTTTATGGCCTAAGGATCGGCGCTCGATAATCCTCCAAAGGATCAGTTTGTATCTTCCGGTTCCTTATGGATTTCCGTGTTTGTACTTAAAATTATCAGTATCTGTTATAAAACATTTGGGTTGCCTGCATATGTCAGCTGGTCTATGTGCCGATGCAACAACTAAGAGCGTTACAAAGACTCGCGCATGTAACACCCTTTTGGGAAACATATAAGAAGGCAGGTCCAGCCTCAAACCTTCAGACTTCTTCAGAAACACCAGTGAGACACAGATAGATTAGATAGAACACAGAAACAGTAGAGATCAGACTTCTTCGAGATAGATAAGAAACATCAGAGATTCAGACACCACATCAGACTTCTTCAGGCAGACCAGTGAGAGCCATAGAGATAGATCAGACAGTTGATACAGGACACAACTCAGAATCACACTAGACACTACTCGCTTCATTACCGTCCGCGACATTATAACATTTGTAAGACAGTTAGTCAGTCCGGTTAGACTTGTTAAAGTATCTCAATTCTAAAAAGTTGAATCGTTCATTAAGGGTGGTGCCGAGTTACGCACCGATTTATTCAGCACGGCCGAATTCAGCACGGCTTTTTTCAGCAAAGTCAAGATTGCGCACGACCAGACTCAGCACGACCTATTTATACACAGCGAATATTATGCACGACCGAATTGCGCACCATTTGTTTTTGGAAATAGACCGAATTCAACACAAAATTAAATTAACAAAAATATAACTAGATTCCTGCATAAAATAAAATTAGTGGGGTCCATTTCGACAGAAACAAATTCGACACACGTTTTTTTAACGTTTTCAATTTTAGTACGGATTTTTTGAAGCGACATTTTTCAACATTTCAAATTGAAATTAGAATAAGGAAACGAGGTTCTAAGTAGTTAAAATCTGGTGGTGTGTATTGTCAACTCGTCGAAAACACGCGTGTCGAAGTGGTATGTATCGAAATGGAATCCACTAATTTTATTTTATGCAGGAATCTAGTTATATTTCTGGTAATTTAATTTTGTGTTGAATTCGGTCTATTTCCAAAAACAAATGGTGCGGAATTCGGTCGTGCATAATATTCGCTGTGTATAAATAGGTCGTGCTGAATCTGGTCGTGCGCAATCTTGACTTTGCTGAAAAAAGCCGTGCTGAATTCGGCCGTGCTGAATAAATCGGTGCGTAACTCGGCTCCTCCCGTTCATTAAATAAGTATCAGGAAGTTAAAACCATTTTCTTTTCATTTATTCATTTGTAATGAAACCCAGTCACCGATACTAGTGCAACTAATAACCAGGTAAGTGCACAGATTATATACTAAAAACATCTCAGATCTTATTTCCATTACACGAATTAAATAGAGCATTTAGGCCTATCCTAGGAATAAAGCATTAAGTTGCAACCTAAAAAGGCCATCGGTTGAGAATATTTCAGAAGTAACAAGCAAAGCATTAAATTGTTGACCATATTCTTCTGAAAACGCGCAAGCATTCTTAACCACACTTAGATTCATCTGCTGTTATTATAAGCACCGTCTTTTAATAAGGGTGGGGGTCGTAACAGCTTCTTGATAATGAACCAGGTTCATTTGGCCCATCGCTACTTGCTATAGTTGGAAGAGAAACCCAACACTTATTATCAAATAAAGAATCCATAATTGAATAATATGTCCAGCAACTATTATTATTGCCACTCTTGGCATTAGAATCCTTAATTTTTTTGTATCTTCTTTTCATACCAGACATTTTATTTTGCACTTGTACTGGAGAAACATTATAATTTGCTTTCTGTAATTCAGAAGCAATTTCTAACCATAGTTTATTGTGACGTTTCATTCCAGAAGTGAATTCGTGTTCCCTTTCTGTGTATAATTCTAAATAAAGTAGAACAGCTTTTTCTGGCCAAGAGAAATTTCCATTTCCTATACTACCTTCTTCTGTACTATCACTAACAACAGATTCTATATTTTCTAAATCATCAACATTTTCATCATTATTAAATGTATCCTCATACATTACAGTTTCATTGAGACAGTTATTCAGAGAATAATTTCCATTCTCTTTTTGTTTTAAAATTAACTTTTGTAGAAGTTGTTCATCTAAACCAAAATGAAACAATTATTAATCAATTGAATAAGAGACTTATTCAATTCTATCAATATATTCTCAATAAAATTATTGAATTTAGAAAAACTAAAATATACTTATTTCCATTTTTTATTTCTTCATATTGTTTTGACGGTACTTTAACACTGAATAATTCTTCTTTTTCGTCAAAAAGAATGGGAATTGTTACTTCTTTAGCTGCCATAACGAAGGCTATATAGATTTATATCTTATATTATAACACGCAATGAAAATTACAAGATAGGTAATTTCTACTTATTTTATGCATCGATTTCTAATTTGGCAATAAAAAATGTGATACGCACGAATATGCATGAATTGCCTCTACTTGGAAAGTGAACTTACCTTTTCTATCTAAGGAGCGCGCGCAACGCTAGGCCGCTCTTTGACATCTTCAACTTGAACCCTATATTTATTATACAAGGAACTGCCTCTGCCTCTAAAAATATTTGAAAAAATATAAATTATAAAATTATTAAAGTAATAATTTATTTTCCCTAAAAAAAGATAATTCCTATAACATTAAGTAGAAAAGACAGGTGAGAGTGCGACAACACATAAGTTGGAAGTGTCAAAGAGCGGCCTAGCGTTGCGCGCGCTCCTTAGATAGAAAAGGTAAGTTTAATAAGTTAGAGAGTATGCTAAAGCGGCTGCCAAACAAGGACGCCGATAGGGACTCGACTTTTGTCCGCAGAGATTTTGTCCCATATAAAGCTATCCTTCTTATTTAGCGTGCATAAGACGAGGATGAGGAATCGAAACACCTCCCACCACGTTTTCCTTTGCCCCCGCCAGTCAACCTATAGGCATAATATAATGTATTGCCATACACTGGCATATACTTGATACACACACATTGACATGGCGCTTCTCCTACCACCCTGCCAACAAGCATTTTGACGTCACGTGCAAGAGAGAGCGAAAATTGTCCAGCCTGCTTTATGCTATACTCGATGCCTAACAGGGACTCGTTCATTGCCGGTCAGTGTACAAGACAAACAGAAAAGGTGAAAAGAAATACAAGGAAGAATCTGTTTAATCAAATTTTGACAGGACTTTGTTTGGATTATAATTTCAACAGATTTAAAGTAACCATTTCCTGCCTTAAATTAAAGGAAAAAAAGGAAATTTCGGAAAATGTTTTATAATGATGGAAATGAGAGTGAAAAATACTTTCTTTAAAGTTTGACCAAATTTTTAATAAAATATCTTGGGAGGTGGTTTTTAGTGAAATTTTCCCCTCCAAGTAAAAAAAAAAAATATATATATATACAGGGTGTAACAAAACTACCGCACTTCCTTAAATGGGGTGATTCCTGACGCTATTTTAAGAACTTTTTCCTCCTACGATTTTTGAATCTAAAGCTTAGTTTTCGAGATATTAAATAATATAAGTACTAATAGTTAGAAAAAGACAGATAGATAGTTGAAGTGAGACAGAGAAATGCTATCTCACTTCAACTATCGGAGTGTCTCCGTCTAACTAATGGCATCTTTACCATTGAATATCTGGAAAACTAAGCTTTAGATTAAAAAATGGCAAGAGGAAACAGTTCTTAGAATAGCGTCAGGAATCACCCCCTTTAAGGAAGTGCGGTAGTTTTGTTACACCCTGTATATATATAAATAAAATATTAAAATATCTTGAGAGGTGGTTTTTATGGGTTGAAGTCCTCCGCATTACCCTGAGTAAATATCATCTTAAACCTGGGTATTCTATCTATGTAAAATTTTCTCCTCCAAGTAAAAATAAAAAAAAAAAATTTAAATAGTAACGTTGGTGGTAAGTAAGTTAGGTAATTTATCTTGTGATTTCTATTATTTTTAATAAAATTTTGATATAAAGATGAACTTAATTTTGTTTATATTTATAGGATATTTTGAAATAGAAAAAGAGTTAGCTGGTTCAATGAGCTAAACAAGAGTAGCTGAGAGAAAACTTTACTCACTGCACCTTTGCTTTAAAATAGAATTGAAGCAAAATGAATATTAAAAATAATTCTTCCTTCAGTGATTTAAAGAGAAACCAATGGATCGCCAATATCGTCGTTGTCGTTTAAAATTTTCAATGCTCACTTTTCAAAACACTAAAACCTTCTAACACTTTTCCCCGAAGGGTTGCCGTTATCAGTAACCCTTCCCTTTTATAAGATTTGTGGAAACCAAACAATTCCCACTGTTTTTGATATCATTTTCAAAATAATAGAGATTTATCAAAATTTAAATCGATAACGACGGTAATTACATATTAATATATATAATTAGCTATAGCAGAAATTAAATCATTTTATTTTTATCAAATTTTGTTACATTTGTTTGTCATTTATTATAACTCATAACATTTTTTATTTGCCTTAATTATGCGATTTATTTTAACTTTATTCTGTTATGTATTTTATTATATTTAGTAAGAATTGTTGGAATTTTTGGGTAATATTGAAAAATTCAGGAAAAATTATTGTTAAAATATAAGGTTTAATAAAATTTATTGTAATACACAAATATATTGTTTTTTCTTATTTCCATTACTTACAATTTGTCGAAATGCTTCTTCCCTCCTAAAATTTAAAACAGTTCTAAGAGGTCAACATAAATAGCTAGTGTCGCTTCAATCGCCCCACATGTTCTATAACTATAAAATATATATATATATATATATATACCAATTATACTTTGAGATGTCCTATTCAAGACGTCCCGGGATGTCTTTTTGTTGTCCTTTTTAAGACATCCTAATTAAAACGTCTCTGAGAAGTCTTTTAGGAACTGCCAAAAGAAGTCATTCCTATGTGGGGCATTAATCAACTCAAATTATCTTCAGCAGTAATTTCCATAATGGTAGTATATTATGGAATAGTTGTGTCAACCTTGTAACGTTTTACAATGTTCATATAATATGCTACTATTAAATAATGCTGTAATAATTTAGTGCTGTATGGTGATTTAATGTTTTATTTTTTTGTTGAAAAAAGTACTAAGATTTAAAAGTAAAACTGTGGAATATAATATATATAGTTATTTATTAATTATAAATAATATACAAAATTGTTATAATCTTTGATTTATTACTAAAAAAATCTTTCTTTAAATAAAAGTTACTCCCAAATTGCCTAAAAATGTCTTACTTAAAATTATATATGATACATAATCTAATTATTTTTATATAGGGAAAAATTACTTTAATTTTATTATGCTAATTTATTAATTTAAATAAAGTTTTAGATAGTTATTTAACATTTAAGGCTGTGCAACTCAATGTGGATGTATATGCACATTAAAACTAATTATTAAATAGTCATATATGAATCAGTAATTCTTGAAAACAATGTTTTGTTTAGATAAAATATAATATGAATTAAATAAGATTGTAATACATACATCTGCACATGTTCATACACTTAGACACAAATATATTTAAATACTTATAACATAGCAACTTATTATATTATTAAAAGAATTAAGAAAAAAATATACAGTTTATGTAAAATAAATAAATGGTTCGACTTATTTTATAGAAAAATTATACAATTCTAAATGTTTAAAATTGTGAAAATATTTTACATTTGTTAACAATAAAAAAAATTATCAATTAATAAGATAAGTAATTTCACATTAAATCATACAATAATAAATTGTATAAATTAGAATTAAAATTTTATTTTTTGCTATAAATAAAAATTTTTATCTACTATATATCATTGATAAATATATTTGAAGATCTTTAGAATTTTTAATGTTTACTTTGCTACAAATATAAATTTCTTTTATATTAACTTCTTAGACATAATTACTGCCTTTTTTGTACATCAATAATAGAATAACTTTTAAACTTTTAAGAAATTAACAAATTTAAAAGTAAAGATTATTTATAGAAACATACAAAAAAATCTAATTAAAGTTATAAATCTTAAAAATTTCTACCTGTTAATTTAAATATAATTTTAATTATTTTATCAATATCTTAAATTAAAAATTATAAGTAATTTAATTCAACCAACATAATTAAATAAAATTTGTTAAATACATAATATATACCTTAAGTTTTATTTATACTTTAGTAATATATATAGATTTTGTTACATTGAACGATAAGGTCCTTGCATTTTAAGAAATTGAATTACTAAAGAAGGACCACCAGCAACTATCTCTGCTGGGATTTGAGACAGTGGACAATTTTCTATTGACATAATACTGAGATTTGTGCAAAGTGCCAATTCAAATGGCAAATTATGAAGATTTGTATTGTCATTTATATATAATGAATCTAAATTTTCAAGAGTACCAATTTCTTCTGGCAGATAATTAAGATTGTTTTCACCAATGCTTAAATGAGTTAAATTAGTTAAATGACCAATTGCTCTCGGTAATGATATTATCTGATTTGATTGTAAAATTAACTTTTGTAACTCTCTTAAAAATCCAATTTCATTTGGAAGAGATTCTATTTTATTTTCTTCAAGATCCAATACTCTTAATTTGCGTAAATTTGCTATACTGGCAGGAATACGTTTTAATAAATTATTCGAAAGAATCAATATTTCTAAACTTTGGAGATACTGTATATCATCTGGAATCTTAGTTAATTGATTTGTACCAAGATTTAATTCCACCATATTTACCCATATTCCAATATCAAGGGGCAAAGCTGTTAATTGATTCTCTTTCATATTAAGTTTAGTTAAATTCTTGGCTCTTGAGAAAATACCGTAAGGTATTTTATCGATTTGATTATGTTCAAGATTAATAGAATATACATTTGTAAACTGAGATGGTCCTCCAGATGGATAAGCAGTAAATGCATTTCTAGATAATGTAATTGTTGTTAAATCAGATAGACTCGATAATAATCCATCTGGTAATTGAGAAACTTGATTTCCTTCTACACTAAACTCATCCATTAATTTACAATGAGCTAATGATTTTGGAATGCTAGTAAGCCGATTATACCTTAGCCCTAGTCTTGTAATAGAAATAAGATTTCCAATAGTTTCAGGTATATCTAAAAGCTCATTGTGTTGTAAATCAAGTGTAGATAACTGTACACAATTTCCAATTTCTTCTGGTAAATGTTCCAAATGGTTATGGGAAATGTCAAATGTTATTAAATTAACCAATTTTCCTATTCCAGCAGGTAATTCCTTGATTTTATTTTCTCTTAAACTCAGCATGGTTAAATTTGTCAAATTACGTATGTTATCACTTACATACCTTACACGATTAAAACGTAAAAACAAAGTAGTTAGAGATGTTAGTTTATAAACTACATCTGGTATTTCATTAAGCTTATTATGCCTAAGATCTAGAACTCTTAAACATTTCAGACTTTCCAGTGTTTCTGGTAAGCTTGTGAGAGAATTTTCACTCAAAGCTAATGTTTCTAAACTAGTTAAGCATCCTATTTCTGGAGGAAGAGTTACAAGCTTATTACCATAAAGATAAAATTCAACTAAATGTGTTAAGTCTCGAACTGTGTTTGGGAGATTTGTAATGCTTGATTTACTTAGATCCAAGCGCTTGACAGACTCTTCTTTACATCTTATAAATTCCTTTGACACATCAAGATCAGCTTGAATTGGTTTGTTTTTTTTAATTGTTGGTTTTGGCTTATTAGATTCAGGATGCTTGACAGTTACTGTTTTTTTTATGTCTGGGCCTGATATAGATGCAGTCGATAATTTTTTTTCTTTTGCATGATCTTTATTATCACGTAAAACTTCAACAGCTTCAGGCATATCGCTGGTTGTACATGTGGTAATACCACAACCTTCCAAATATTCAGGTATATCTTGTTCCTTCATGTAAAATGTGTTTATAAAAGTTCTTCAAGATTTTTACAACTTCTTTTTACCACGGAAAAGCTCACAGTTGAAATAGTACTCACGCCCATGCAATATTTGTTCAATTTTTTCATAATCTTATTATTATTTTATTCAATTATTCTAATAAACCGCTTCTCTTTTTTAAAAATTTTATAAACATAATAAGTCACTAAGATTATTTATCTTTAGATGTCTTCATATTATTGATATCTACGACTTGAAAAAAGCAAATACGATATTTGATGATATTGATAACCAGAAATTATTAGAAACTAGGTAAGTATAGTTCTTTTTTATTTTGAGCTGCGTTCTAAAATTATATTGAATAGTGTTTCACAATTGTAACAATTCTGTGAGAATGAAAATGGATGCGTTCAGGAAAACTCAACAGTTGCGAAACTTTCTGCTGAAAACTACAGCTTAACTTCTGTTCACTTAGCAGATTTATTGAGTGGACACCATTTTATGTAGCGAAAACTTTTGACACTCATTTTACTCAACTAGTTATAAAAAAATATGGCATATTTTTAGTTCTTTAACCAATGACATGTACACAGACCGGCACGGATGGTGTCCCTACCCGACATAGAGTATAGCATTTACCAGGCTGGACAAATTTGCCCTCTCACTCGTACGTGACGTCAAATGCTTGTTGGTGGGGTGGTAGGAGAAGCGCGATGCTGGTCTAAATATATGAAGTATAGGCCAGTATATGGCAATACACTATACCATGCTATCTCTCTCAAATGCACGGCCGAGGGTTTCCTTTTCTTTTTCTTTAGCTATAGGTTGTCTGGCGGGGGCAAAGGAGAACGTGGTGGGAGGTGTTTCGATTCCTCATCCTCGTCTTACGCACGCCAAATAATAAGGATAGCTTTATATGGGACGGAAAATCTACGGACAAAACTCGAGTCCCTATCGGCGTCCTTGTTTGGCAGCCGCTTTAGCATACTCTCTAACTTATTAAACTTACCTTTTATATCTAAGGAGCGCGCGCAACGCTAGGCCGCTCTTTGCACTTTCAACTTATGTGTCGCACTCTCACCTGTCTTTTCTACTTAATGTTATAGGAATGATCTTTTTTCAGGGAACGTAAATTATATATTACTATAATAATTTTATAATTTATATTTATTCAAATATTTTTAGAGGCAGAGGCAGTTCCTTGTGTAATAAATATAGGGTTCTTAAAAGAACCGATGATTGGAAGTGTCAAAGAGCGGCCTAGCGTTGCGCGCGCTCCTTAGATAGAAAAGGTAAGTTTAATAAGTTAGAGAGTATGCTAAAGCGGCTGCCAAACAAGGACGCCGATAGGGACTCGAGTTTTGTCCGCAGATTTTTCGTCCCATATAAAGCTATCCTTCTTATTTAGCGTGCGTAAGACGAGGATGAGGAATCGAAACACCTCCCACCACGTTCTCCTTTGCCCCCGCCAGTCAACCTATAGGCATAATATAATGTATTGCCCTTTGACTATATAAATATGGACTGCTAGTGGCGAACTTCAGATGTGTCGCCGACCTACAACAGCGCTGTCAGACCCCAATTTTATTGGTGGTATTTTCGGTAACTAAATTAAAACGTGACTGTGTATTGTTTAGTGAAACATAGGTTACGTCCTTTGAATTATTGTGTAAAAAGAGTGCCCTAGAAGACTTTATTTTTAAAAAGTTTTAAAATGGGTCGTTATTGCGTTATAAAAGGATGCAATTCATTTTCGTATTTATCCAAACGAAAAAGGGAGGAAGAAAATCCGACTCCAATTTCATTTTTCAAGTTTGTATATATTTAGTTGTTTAAAAATTTTGCTTTAAATGAAAATAGTTTTTTATTTAACTAAATATTATATATTGTAGGTTCCCTAAAAATCCGAAATTAAAAAATATGTGGCTTAATACTGTAGCTAAGTTGAACAATTCTGATTTACAAAATTTAACACAGGCAAAAATTTGTAGCTTGCATTTTGCTTCAAATTGTTTTTCACATTCAGGATTTAGAAAAGTATTACTAAAATCAGATGCTATACCTTCAATATTTCCTACAATAACACCAGATTCTATGAATCTTATTGATAATGAAAAAACTATTGAAAATAATGAAACAGAATGTGAGGTTATTTGTGAAAACGAGCAAATGGAAGATATCCCACAAACAGAAAATGAAATATCATTGAGGTAAATAAACATATTTCATAATAAAGATAGCTTTCATATATTTAACTCTTTAAATAAACAACTTTTACGTTAATAGTTTGCCAGTGGAAAACATAGTTGAAGATGAATCAGAAGATGGTAAACTTTTATCAACTAAAATAAGATATCCTGCACAAATAACAGAAGAAAATATAAAAACGATGACACCTAAAAGAACATTAAAGGCGTTTAAAGTTTTAAAAGATGCATGTTCAAGAAAGACACTACTTGTGAAGCGTTTACAAACACAAAGACGCAGAGATAAAGCCAAAATTAAAAGTCTTCAAGTATTACTGACTCATTTGCAAAGACAATGCCTTCTATCACAGAATTCAGCACAAATCATTGAGGTTGGCAAGCAAATTAATTAAAATATAAAGAAATATATATAAAATATAAAGGAACATAAATGTATATATAAGAAAAGTATATTTTAAATTGTTCACAATTCATTGCGTCATATAAAAGACTTCTCCATCACAATGAAGTAAAATCTTCAATGTTTGCTAATTGCATACCAATTGATGAAACTTCAATTTTACCTGTTTCGTCCGGAAAAAAAATTAAGATGGAAATAAATGAAAGCACCCAGGAAGAGCTAAGCAACGAAGAAAATGAAATAATTGACGATATTCCATTGAACATCATCGATGAAAGCCTTTACCACGCAAATGTGTTCATATCTGGTTATGTAGAAAAAAAATTATTACATAAAATTAAGTGTCAAACATGTATTCAACTATTCAATGAATGCGAAGAGGAAACTTCATCTTTCATTAATAGGAAAAGTAAAGGGTTTTTGCGACAACCAAAAAAAGATACATGTAAAATAACTTGTATATCAGAAAAAATATTTAATTTATATCGATTAAGAAATGGACTTAAAACTAATAATGTTATGCAAAAAATGACTATGGATATTATGAGAAATATAGATTTAGTAAATATTTTTAAAAATTTTACTAATCATATAAAAGATTTAGACCCTTTAGATAATCATCAGTATTATTCAATTAAGTTAATTGTTAGATTTTATTTAGATATCAAGTTATATTATTTCGGTAAATGTATTACATGTAGTAATCAAAATAATTATCTTCGACATACTTTAACAAAAAATATTTTATTCTCTGGCCAATAAACAATTTTTAATAATGTTATATTTTGTTTTTATTTTAATTATTTTAATTATTTACTTTTTATTAACAAATTCGTAAAAAAAAAATTATTTTATTTTTTCATAGGAATAACTTTATTATACTTACTTTTTTATATATTTAAATTGGCGCCTTTTTGGGGTCTTAGAAATCTCGAAATATCGCTAGTAGCTCGGCGACAAAAATCATCATTATTTACTATAGGATATGCAAGCCACTAGCAGTCCATATTTATATAGTCAAAGGTATAGGGGCTATAATCTCCCATATATTTTTGTGTGCCACCGTTAGTGCTGACCTCGCTGTAAGACATGCTATAAAGCGGAACTAAACTAATATGGCTATGTTCATTTATGTACTGCCAGTCTTCGCGCTACCCTTTATCTGACGTAACTTCCGCTTTCTATTTTTAAACTTGGGTTACCTAAATCACACTAAAAAAGCACCTATAATTTTAATTTTATTAAACACCTATTTTAATTTTATTAAAAATGGTTAGATCTTGTTGTATACCTACATGTTCTTCGGGGCAAAAAATTCCAAGCCACGGTTTCCCTAAAGATACAAATCGAAGATCTAAGTGGTTTGAAAATTTGAAAATGGTACCACCAAATAATGAGGAAGAAATAAAAAAATTGAGAATTTGTTGTAAACATTTCTCTGATGAATATTATAGCGGTAATTCAAATAAACGCGTATTAATACATGCTGCAATTCCACATTTATTGCATGTTAAGGATACAGAAACAGCCGTAAATGTTCATCAATCATTAATAGTGCATAAAATAGAATCAAAAGAAAATGAAAGTATTTTGGTGAACCAAAATGAAGAATTTCAAAATATTAATCTTCCCAAACAAATTTTGAAACAACGCAGACCTGATTTAGACGATTTAACTAGAAAAAATTTGTTAAGTCCAAGGGCAAAGAAATTTTATGAAAAAATTAAAATTATTAAAAAAAATAAGAGACGGCTAAATAGGCTATTAAAAAAACATCAAAAAGATAAGAAGAAGCCCTTTCAATTAAACAAATCGAATAGCAAGGGTGAATGTAATAATGAAATAATTATAAAACATCAATTTGTTAACATGATTATTCGAAATAATGATCTAAAACCTAAGGTAAAGTGCAGAAACATAATGAAAAATAATAAGAATTGGAGGTTCTTCATCTCATTTAATATTTATTTAACAGAATATTATAAAATGATATAAAAATTTAAAACAAGAATGCTTTATTTATATATATATATAAAAGTATAAAATAAATAATATATATTATTTTATTATATATATATATATATCGAGAGCAATTTAAAAATCATAAATTAAAATTAATTAATTGAATTATAATTTATATTAAATATTATAATATAAATTAATAGTATGAGTTATGTTATTTACATGTTTGCTGGACGGAGGTTTGTTGAGAAGTGATTGAAAACTGTACTACACACTCTTATCCTACATACACACAAATTTGACTCTCACTTATTATTATTGAACTGCCTTTTGTTAGAAAAGGCGGAGATAGTCTTCTTCATTTCAATACATGTTGACGGTCTCTCTTATACCTATGATACTTGTATCTCTTTCTCTGCCTTCCAATACACGTGAATTGAGAGAAGGGTTTTAAGGGGTACATGTGGAGGGAGACATTACGAGATAGCTTGTATCTTTGTTTATTGCTACTGAAAGACAAGCATAACTCTATTGCTGTCCTTATTCGACAAATACTCATGCATGCCCATACTTATTAGACTATCCTTCCGTATAGAGGAAGAAGGGGAAGTGTCTCCAGAGCGTATAGACAATACTGTCGTATATTAATCTATCCTTCTTAGATTAATATGGGTAATGATTTCTTTCCTTCTCTTTCAGATACACACTGGCCATCTCTCTCATACCTATGACACTTGTATCTTTTTCTCTGTCTTCCAATAGACGTTGAGATTGACAGAGGGGTTTTAAGGAGAATATATGTGGTGGGAAAAATTTCGATAGGTTATTTCCTTGTTTAATGCTAATGAAAGACAAGGATATGCTTTTAGAACAGGTAAATTCTGCGGACATTGTCTGTGTCTCTATCGCTCTATCCTTATCAGACAATCGCTTGTGCATGCCTATATTTATTAGACTGTCCTTTTTCAAAGAGGAAGAAGGAGAAGTTTCAGAACACTGTCGCACATTCGTCTATCCTTGTTAGATTAAAACAGATAATATATTATCTCTTCTTTCTTTTAATACATATTCATTAGCTCTCTCATGTTAATGAAACTGGTATCTTTTTCTCAGTCTTTTAGCACACATTGATTGAGAGAATGGTTAATGTTAATGTTTTCATTTCTTGACTTTTAAAGTTTTATTTTAATTAATCAACGTTTTATTGAAATATAGTTAAATAGATACGAGTGCCATTGGTATAACAGAGAAGGCCTGTATGTATTTGAAATAAAGAAGGAAACATTACCCGTATTAGTCTAAGAAGAATAGATTAATGTACGACAGTATTGCATGTATGCTCTGGAGACACTTTCCCTTCTTCCTCTATGAAGAAGGATAGTCTAATAAATATTGGCATACATGAGTAGTTGTCAAATAAGGATAGCAATAGTGTCTTGTCCTTTAGAAGCAATAAACAAGGACACATACTATATCAAAATGGTCTCTCAACATATATTTCCCTTAAGTTCTCTCTTTTAATTAACATTTATAAAAATATAAGAAAATATTTGTAATACAATTTATTATTAATTAAATGAAAAAATATAATATATATTAAGAAAATACTTTTAATATAAAGATTATATGAGTAGTAATTATTTTATTGTTGTTATTATAAAATATAAAATAATCATATAAAGTAATCATTTGATAATTTTATATGAGGAGATTTATTTTCGTTATGTGTCCTTTTAACCTGATTGAAGAAATAAATATATACAAAACAGATGGTTATGGATGTAATACTATTGATTCTCCTAATAAATTATTTAGTGGTTCTACAACTCTTATAGTGATAGGACTCACTTTCGTTTCGACGGTAATTTTTTTATAATCGACGAAGCGCTTTACTTTAGTTTACTTTTTTTTAATTTATAGAATATTAATTCTTAATAAATCTTGAAACATGAATTTATTCAATAAAACTGATTTAAAAACAAATTTATTAAGTGAATCTGATAAAATTGTGATTTCATCAGGAAAATGGTTACACGACGGACATATTAATTATTTCCTTGAATTATTGCATAAGTTTTGTCCAACAATTTCCTCGCAAGATCCATTAAAAATTCAATGTCCAGAATTTATTGATTCTGTACCAAAAGATACGGAACACGTACAAATTTTATTAGCAGTAAAACAAATATAGATGGGCATTGGATTTGTGCACATTATGATGGAAAAAAAAATATATTTATGATTCATTAAATAAAAATCTATTGCATGATGATCATATGATTATGATGGATTGAAGATCTAGTTAAAATAAAGATAGAAAACGTGGTACATACCTGAGTTCGTTGGCCAAATAGGTGCAAATGAGGATTTGAGTTAATTAGAAATAGACTTTACATTTTATTCTTTAATACAAAAAAAACACTTCTTCTAAACTGAGATACTTGGAATTATCTAACTTATAAATTCGGCGAGAATTCTTTCTTCGATTTGGAAATGTGGAAAATGTAGAAATTTTGGCAATGTCCACTTTATTAGATCCGGGGTGGTCCCGTTTCACCACGTTACAATTCGACACGTAACAATTCAACACGTTACTATTCAACGTGTTACTTTTCAAGACGTTATTTTTAACACGTAATTATTCGACACAGAATTATTCATCACGTGTTCTTTTAACATTAATTTTGTTAGGTAATTATTCGACACGTTACTGAGACACTTCTGAGACATTCAACGATAAATTTGCCATTAGTTAGACAAAGATGCTCCGATAGTTAAAGCGAGACAGAGTGGCGCCATCTCACTTTAACTATCAGAGCGTCTCTGTTTAACTAATGACAAATTTATCGTTTAATGTTTCAGAAATAAAGCTTCAAATCAAAAAATGCCAAGAGGAAAAAGTTCTTAGAAATGCGTTAGGAATCACTCCTCAAAATATGTCTCCTTTTTTCCCGGACATTCTGTATAATCCTGTATATGTTAAATTTTTAGAATTCACATTAATGGATTCTCTAAGGTGTATTTCATCCAAAAAAAGAACACCATGTTTTTGTATTTCGTCTTTTTTCATTATAACTAATTTGAACATTTCAAAAAATTTTGGATCAAAACCACAAGTATCAATATAAGAAAGATATCTGAAAAAATTTAGAAATTACATTACACCTAATTTTGTTTTACAGAAAAAATTTATGTAAAAAAATATATTGCATCTATGATTAAGTAGAAGTTATAAAAATAAATATAAAGCGAAAATTTTCTTTTTATAATTTTGGTCGATCGTATTTAATCAAAATTGTGTAAAAAAATTTCGTGTAAAAACAGAATTAGGTGTACATAAAAAAAATAGGGGAAAGTAAATAATGCATTATACAGGGTGTCCGTAAAAAAAAGGGACATTTTTTGAGGGTTGGTTCCTGAGACTATTCTAAGAACTTTTTCCTCTTGACATTTTTTGATTTAAAGCTTTATTTCTGAAACATTAAACGATAAATTTGTCATTAGTTAGACAGAGACGCTGCGATAGTTAAAGTGAGATGGCGCCACTCTGTCTCGCTTTAACTATCGGAGCGTCTCTGTCTAACTAATGGCAAATTTATCGTTGAATATCTCAGAAATAAAGCTTCAAATCAACAAATGCATCTTTTTCGGACACCCTGTAGAAGGTAAGATTAGACGTATTGTTGAAAGTCTGTGTAAACAAAGAAGTGTGCCATAATTTATAAGCGTCCCAGTAAGTCTCAGAGAGTCCTGCGAGCAACATAGATCGAGAATTTAAATGAACAGCAAGGTCTGTATGAGCGATAGTGCAAAAGTTTCAAGTATATGTGAACTAAATGTATACAGGGTGTTTCAGTGAGGTACGGCCAAACTTTAAGGGGTTGTAAAGGGGATGATTCTAAGACATATTTTCCTTAGCCATTTTTTGATTTAGGGCTTAAATTTTAAATTATTAATGTTTTTCTGTACGCGCTCTGATTGGGTTTCGCAAGTGAGCTGTGACGTCAGCCGGCGGCGGCCGGCGACAGCGTCACTGGCGCAACACCGTAGCTAGCGCAAGAAAGTAGTGGGTCGCCCCGAGACTCGAAAATTAAGTAAAAACATTAATAATTTATTTTCATATGAGTCTTTAATTAATACCCTCCTGAGATAGGCATTAATTAAATAATTATATGAGCCCATGATTTTTTTATCTATTAATAATTGTAAATTTCGTCATATCATGGCTAATATGACAAAGTTTACAATTCTTTATTCAATAACAAATCATTTCTTTTATTATTTAACTCACTGCAAACTACTGCAAAGCAGGAAGCAAGTGAGATTTCCAAATAGTTAACAAAATTATTTAGTCCTCTTCTGACATCGAAGAGGACTTGGCGTACAAGTGATCACTGCGATTTAACAAATCGAAGTCTTATCATTGTGAAGTGTTTTTTGAGAATTCAACGCCAATTGCCATACCATGGCACATCAAAGACATAATTACTCCTACGCCGAGATGGCAGACATGTGCTTCGTGTACGGTGCTGCGGACGGTAACGCGACAGAAGCAGCCCGGATTTACGCGGAACGATTTCCTCAAAGAATTGCGCCGGATCGCAAATCGTTTACAGTGCTCGCGCAAAGACTAAGGGACACGGGTTCGTTAAATCCCGGTGTTGCTCCTGGTGCGGACAGGACAACGAGAACTGTGAATTTCGAAGAAGAAGTACTGGAACGTTTTAGAGAAAATCCATCCTCAAGTACAAGAGCTATCGCGCGCGAGCTACGTACTAATCACGCGAGTGTGTGGCGAACATTAAGTGAGGATGGCTTGCACCCATACCATTATCAAAAAGTGCAAGGATTAAAACCTGAAGACTATGCGCCGCGAGTGAATTATTGTGAGTGGTTGCTGAATAAGTGCCGTGAGGACAATAACTTCTTGCGTCGCGTTTTGTTCACGGACGAAGCAACATTCACACGAAATGGATATTTTAATAGTCGCAACAGCCATGTATGGGACGTCGAAAATCCCCATGCAATGGTTGTTGCATCAAATCAAAATAGATTTTCCGTCAACATCTGGGCCGGGATCGTCGATAACCAGATTGTCGGGCCATATCTCCTTCCGCCGCGTTTAAATGGGCAAGTGTACGCGAACTTTTTAAGAAACACATTGCCCATTTTATTGGAGAATGTGCCGTTGGCGGTTCGGGAAGAAATGTGGCTGCAAAGTGACGGCGCACCAGCCCATTTCACGCGTCAATCCAACGATTATGTTATCCGGAAATTTAACAATCGTTGGATCGGAAGAGGCAGCGCGACACCTTGGCCTCCGCGTTCGCCTGACCTTACACCCCTGGACTTCTTTTTATGGGGACATGTAAGGTCACTGGTGCACGAGACACCAGTCGACAGCGCAGAAGATCTCATTGCTAGAATAATCGCCGCGTGCAATGAGATCCAAGAAACGGACGGAATATTTGACAGAGTCCGGGACTCCGTCGTTCGAAGAGCGCAATAGTGCTTGACTGTTCGCGGAAGAAATTTCGAACATTTATTATAAACAGTCAAGCACGCGGGATTTTGTGATACAATAGTGAAGTGCAGTGAATAGTGAAAAGTGTTAAATAGTGAAGTGCAGTGAATACTTTAGTGTTGTGCAATACATAGCAAGAGGATTTCAAGACACTTCCAGTCAAACCTTATGACAGGAAGGAAGGACGGGAAGGAGGCCCATTTTCCTGAGAGGTTTTTAGTGAGTAAGAGTCTCACACTACCTCGTCACTATTTGAACTGTGTGTGACGAGGTGCCCATGAGGGTTTTCCTCTTCCTTCTAAAAAAAAAAAAAAAAAAAAGCTAACCTAAGGTAAGATATTTTTCTATTAATTATTTCATAATTATCTGTCATAATCATATTATAGCATATCATAGTCATTGCATATCATAGTTGATTAAGGAACCTTCAGTTTCTCGGCTGATCAGCCGATCAGCTGATCAGGCCACTGACCCAATAGGCAGAAGTAGGTCAGTGGGCTATAATTAGAACAGGACCCGGCAGGCGGTGTGAGTGTCCTGTTAACACAGCACGCGTGAGATCGCGTGAACAACGTCGATGTAGTATTTCCTTCATTATTTTATATTAAATAATTAATTATTTCGGTGTGGCAGTGTTTCAAGGATAGTGCATAAACTGACAAACAGTGCAAGGACAAAGTGATTATTAATATGTTTTTATTCATTACTTTAATATCTTGTGATAAGTGTGTGCAATAATTTTTGTGGTTAGGTTTATTGTTTCGGTGTTTGTGAGTGTGCTTCTTCCTTAAATTAAGGAGTTCTACGTCGAAGAAAAGAATCAGCCGTATCAGAAGGATGCCTAAAGGATATTAAGCAAATGGTAAGTTAAATTAATAATTTTGTTAACTATTTGGAAATCTCACTTGCTTCCTGCTTTGCAGTAGTTTGCAGTGAGTTAAATAATAAAAGAAATGATTTGTTATTGAATAAAGAATTGTAAACTTTGTCATATTAGCCATGATATGACGAAATTTACAATTATTAATAGATAAAAAAATCATGGGCTCATATAATTATTTAATTAATGCCTATCTCAGGAGGGTATTAATTAAAGACTCATATGAAAATAAATTATTAATGTTTTTACTTAATTTTCGAGTCTCGGGGCGACCCACTACTTTCTTGCGCTAGCTACGGTGTTGCGCCAGTGACGCTGCCGCCGGCCGCCGCCGGCTGACGTCACAGCTCACTTGCGAAACCCAATCAGAGCGCGTACAGAAAAACATTAATAATTTAAAATTTAAGCCCTAAATCAAAAAATGGCTAAGGAAAATATGTCTTAGAATCATCCCCTTTACAACCCCTTAAAGTTTGGCCGTACCTCACTGAAACACCCTGTATATCATCTTTCGTTTGTTAAGAACAATATTAGTTTTTATCCCTAAACAATTATCCTTATATTATTTTGTTAAATCGATTGCTAGCTCTCCATAATATCATACATAACTTTTTAAATGACACGATGTTAGCTAATTTTCCTTTATATAAATAATAATATAAATACTTTCGAATATTTTTAACGCGCAGTAAATATTTTATTATATCGATTAAATTAACATTTGTATAGACAAATCCTCTTAGAGTTATGACTTCTTTCAAAATATTTAAAGAATATTTATCCTTATCATTTTGTGTTTTATTGCATACTGCTAAGAAAAAAATGATTAATTTCTTATTTTCTTCATCATTTAATATAAATGTTTTGTATGATCATTGATTTGGACATTAAATAAATTTTGGCTCAAAGCATCAATTATTGTATTAAATGCAAAAATTTCATTCTCATTACTTTTTCAGATTCATTATCCTTATTTTAATATTATTAGGTCGAGTCATATGTAACTTCCGTTTTTTTATCAGATATTTATTTTGCTCTCATTAAATAACAAAATAATATTAATTTATTATGTATTCACCACTATTATGTATAACCTTCTCCCATCTTTCTGGCAGTCTATCAATTCCTTCCTTGTAAAATGTAGATACGAACAATAGATTCTACTTAGCTACGTCGGATTTACTTATGACTCGACCTAATAGTATTATCACAAATAAGACTGGTGACATCAATATTATCAATAGATTTTTCAAACCCAAAGGAATTGAAACGGTACAGCTCCTTGACGTAAACGAGGTATTTTAAATGGTGCAGACTAGAGAATAATTATATACAGGGTGTCCCACGTAACATGCTCACTTATTTTATTTCTAAAGTATGCATTATATGAAAACAATTTTTTTTAGATATGTATGGTTCCGAGGGCTGCATTATCAGATGCATTATTTTTTTTTTTTTTGGTGGAGTCATTTCGGAGATTTCAAGGTCAACTTCATTTTTTTTAATGGAACTCTATATTTTTTATATTAGGATCTGAAAGAGCGTGATATTTTGAGTAAAAAAGTACTGATTTGCATTAGTCGTAAGTCTATTAATTAACGAGTAATTTTACCTTGTTTCAAGAACATATTGTCCGCGAAATAATTAGGTCAGAGATTCGCACTTATCACAGATTTACACAGGATAACGTGATGTTTACATGATTAAATTTATCAACATTAAAATTTATTTATTTACATTATTTATTGGTGTCAACATAAATGTTCGAACTGATGTCCATCGACATTAATGCAATGCTGCAGTCTACTAACTAATGAGGAAATGAATTTTTTAAGTATATCAGCACTTAGTGTACAGCACGCTTCCCGAATGCGATGTTTCATATTTTTTTATTTATTTAAAAATAAAATAATTATTGTAAGATGTTTTAAATTTGGCGCTCGAACAAACATGCTTTTGTTTTCGCTGCGGCGCTGCCGTGAAATACGAGAAGAGAGAGAGGGGGTGGATGGACGGGGAGACGAGTCTTGAGTCAGGACAGTAGTGGAGAGCAACGAAAAAGACTTAACCTGACAGTAATTTCTCAGAAGTGGGATTAGTGGATCCATCCGAGAACGAGAGAGACAAGTGGTCGCGAAAATTGTGCTAGCAACGAGGATAGAAGAGACTAAGAAAGAAGAAGAATTCAGAGGGCTGAGTGGAAGGTCCGAAAGAAAAGAAAAGTCCGGGAAATAAAAAAAAATTTTGAAACGGGGAAACCAGAATGGATCCTGCAAATTTTTCGATGGCCCAATTGAAAGAATTGTTGAGAACAAAGGGGCTGGCTGTATCAGGAAGCAAAGCAGAGTTAATTATGCGCCTGACTACGGCAGACCCGAATATGTGGCAAACGTTGGCGAGAGAAGGCCAAGACGATAGAGGCGAGCTAGAGGTCGAAGAAAATGTCTCCTACAATGACGACTAACCAGGTACGTCAGGTACATGTCCAGGTACGCATGAATCTTCCAATTCTGTAACGGTCAATCCATTGCTGCGAAAAGAATTAGAGTTAACAAAGAAAGAACGCGATTTAGCACTGAGAGAAATAGAGCTATTGCGTAGAGAACAAAGGAATATGCGCAATAGGAATGAAGATGGCCGCAGTGAGTCACCGAGTTCTAATTCAAATGGCGTAGCAACTAATGGTATGGGTATTCGCGCCATTAGTGACCTTTTATGCACTTTCGATGGAAGCGACAACACTTTTTGGCGGTGGGAACAACAAATACAGTTGCTAAGAGAGTCGTATGTATTAGATGAAAAAACGACTAGAGTTCTTATAAGCATCAAGCTAAAAGGTCGCGCGTTCCAATGGTTTCACTCAAAAAGTGAACATCTCACTTGTAGTATAGATGAATTATTGAGAAACATGAGATCTATGTTTGACCGTAGACAAAATAAAGTCAATTCGAGGAAACAATTCGAAGCTCGAATATGGAATCCACGTGAAACTTTTACGGACTATTTTCATAATAAAATAATTTTAGCCAACCAGGTACCAATAGCGGAGGATGAGATGATTGATTACCTCATTGATGGGGTAGCAGATTTGCGATTAAGAAATCAAGCGAGATTAATGCGGTTCAAGGACAAAGCAGAATTACTCGAAGCGTTTGAGAATATTTCATTAGAAGCAAAGAAAGACTTAGGACACAAGGTCTGGAAAAATGACTTGAAGCCCAACCTTACCGGTCAAGGAGGAGCTAAGAGGCCAATGCGATGTTTCAATTGTGGAGAGATGGGGCATCTATCCAGCAATTGCACTAAGCCTAAGCAGGAAGTACGACTGTGTTTTCAGTGCCAAAAACCAGGTCATAGGGCGAAGGATTGTCCAGACAAACAAACAGGTACCAAACGAGATGGTCCAGAGAGGAAAGAAGTGGACCCAAGCGATAGAGGAACCTATATCATCCAACCTAGAGATTCGCGAGATCCTTATTTTGTGCCACTAGAATTTAAAATTTGCGATGATGAAGGAAAGGTAAAACACTATACAATTTCCGCTATGATAGATCCTGGGTCGGCGGTAAGTCTAATCAAATTAAAGATATTACCAGTTAGTTCGTATGTCCCTGTTGCGGAAGACGACTATGATTTTTATGGGGTCAACCGATCTAAAGTTCAAGTTAAGGGAATATTTGAGACAGTTGCGCTTGTAGATGGTCTTTCCACAGAACTCAAATTATTGGTGGTGCCAGACGACACAATGACGAGCTTAATTATCTTGGGAAGAGATTATATTTGGTCATCGGACGTCAGTATAGTATTGAACAAGGAGTGCAAAATCCTAAAGAATTATCTTAAACCCAGCACAGCAGTGGAAGCCACAAACGAACCTGAAATGACAGACTCAGTTATAGATGAAGTACTGCAAATCAGTGTTATTGACGATCACGCTGATCCTAGCGCTAACCTTCCCGTAAATCCGAATCTACCGTTTGAAGGTAGGAATGTACTTTCTAAGATTTTTGTAGAGGAATATGTAAATGTAAAGACGCCAATTGAAACCAAGATCGATTCTCTTGTAACTTTAACGTTGAAAGATCAGAGGGTTTTTAACTTTTCGCCACGAAGATTGTCGTTTGCTGAAAAAGAGGTGGTGCGCAAAATATTAGATGACTTACTAGAGAGGGGAGTAATTAGGGTTAGTAACTCTGAGTATGCCTCTCCCATTGTCCTGATCAAAAAGAAAACCGGCGATTATCGCATGTGCATAGATTTTCGAGTCTTAAATAAGGCGTTAGCGAGGGATAACTTCCCGTTGCCAGTTATCGAAGACCAACTGAGCATTCTGAGTAACAAACGGTACTTTACCCTGCTTGATTTAAAGGATGGATTTTTCCATCTGAAGATGAGCGAAGATTCTATAAAATATACTTCCTTTATTACGCCGCTGGGGCAATACGAGTATTTAAGGATGCCGTTTGGACTCAAAACTGCACCAACCCGATTTCAACGATTCGTAAATGAGGTACTACGTCCTGTCATCGAGGCGGGCGATGTGGTAGCCTACATTGACGATTTTCTGATCGCGACTGAAACTTTCGAACATCACCTAATAGTCTTGCGAAAGGTTTTGAAGCTGTTAAAAGAGAATAAATTGGAACTAAAAATTGAAAAATGTAAATTCGCATGCACTGAAATTGAATATTTAGGATATAATATTTCTGAGAAGGGAATAAGTCCCACTAAAGATGGTATTGACGCAGTGTTAAATTATCCTATTCCTAAGAGTGTACGAGAAGTACGAAGTTTTGTCGGATTGTGCTCATATTTTCGAAAATTTATTGCCAACTTCGCGTTATTAGCCAAAGCTTTATATGATTTATTACGTAAAAATGCTAAATTTAGGTTCGGTGCATCCGAATTAGAAGCTTTTAACACCTTGAAGCAGAAATTGGTGGAGCCCCCCATTTTGGCGATATATGACCCCAAAGACGAAACCGAATTACACACAGACGCGAGTTTGCATGGCTTTGGAGCCATCTTAATGCAGCGTAAAGCGGATTTGAAATTTCATCCCATCTTTTATTTCTCTAAACGTACTAGTGATGTTGAAAGTCGCTACCATAGTTTCGAGCTAGAAACACTTGCGGTTATATATGCCCTTAAACGATTTCGAGTGTACTTATATGGCATCCGATTTAAAATTATTACCGATTGCAACTCTTTTGCAACACCTTGGAATACAACCTAAGTGTGTGCCAAACCCAAGATCCCGAGATCCAGAAAATTCGAGAAAAACTAGAAGGGACTGAAGACAAGTTATATGAGATGAGAGCTGGATTGATATATCGGAAGCGGAATGGGAATCTATTGTTCTATGTACCACAAAACATGGAGATTCATATCCTACAAAGATTTCATGATCAATCTGGACATTTGAGTGCTGACAAAATGTGCGAGAACGTATATCGACATTATTGGTTCCCAAGGTTAAGAGATAAGGCGAAAGCCTATGTAAAGAATTGTTTGAAGTGTATAGCATACTCACCAGTGACAGGAAAAAAGGAGGGTTTTCTGTACTTACCTGACAAGGGGAATACCCCTTTCCAAACCCTGCATATCGATCATTGTGGTCCATTTGAGATCAAGGCTAATGTGAAGAAATATCTGCTTGTAATCATAGACGCTTTTACTAAATTTGTACGATTGTACCCGGTGAAGACTACAACTTCTTCCGAAACCATTAATTGTCTAGAACACTATTTCTCCAGCTATAGTAAGCCCAGAGTACTAATATCAGATCGAGGTTCTTGTTTTACCTCTCAGGCATTTGATGATTTTGTTCAACAATCCCAAATTCATCATGTGAAAGTAGCTACAGCATCTCCCCAGGCCAATGGGCAGGTCGAAAGGGTTAACCGAATGATAGTGCCCATGATTGCGAAACTAGCTGAGGGTAAGAGATGGTACCAGTGTCTTTCCGAAATCGAGTATGCCATAAACAACTCCGTTTGTAAATCCACAAAGGAAACTCCGAGCAGATTACTTTTTGGGATAGATCAACGTGGAATGATTAACGATAATCTGAAGGAATATCTCAGCGACCAACTAGAAAATCATCGTGACTTAGAATCTCTCCGAAGCAAAGCAGCTCTTTCAATAAAGGAGACCCAAAGCTATAACAAGCAATATGTTGACAAGAAACGGAAGGAACCTCATCTTTACCAGGTCGGAGACTTAGTTGCCATACGGAATTTTGATTCTACACCAGGAGTCCCTCATAAGTTGATACCTAAGTATAAAGGCCCGTTTCGGATCCTGAAGGAACTGAGGAACAACCGCTTTGTGATCGCCGATGTTGAAGGATTCCAACTATCATAGAAGCCATATCAAGGAGTATGGGAGCCTGCAAACATGCGTCCATGGCGAACTATTTAGAGTTACACCTAGATTATAGATTAAGTTGTGTTGCATATTAAATTTAGTTATTTTCTGTAATTGTTTGTATCCGGGCTCGAGGACGACCCCGATATCAGGAGGGCCGAGCTGTAAGATGTTTTAAATTTGGCGCTCGAACAAACATGCTTTTGTTTTCGCTGCGGCGCTGCCGTGAAATACGAGGAGAGAGAGAGATGGGGAGGACGGACGGGGAGACGAGTCTTGAGTCAGGACAGTAGTGGAGAGCAACGAAAAAGGCTTAACCTGACATTATTTTTATTATTTTATTTTTTAATTATTATTTATTTAATTATTTCGCGGACAATATGTTCTTGAAACAAAGTGAAATTACTCGTTAATTAATAGACTTACGACTAATGCAAATCAGTACTTTTTTACTCAAAATATCACGCTCTTTCAGATCCTAATATAAAAAATATAGAGTTCCATTAAAAAAAATGAAGTTGACCTTCACATCTCCGAAATGACACCACCAAAAAAAAAAAATAATGCATCTGATAATGCAGCCCTCGGAACCATACATATCTAAAAAAAATTGTTTTCATAGAATGCATACTTTAGAAATAAAATAGGTGAGCATGTTACGTGGGACACCCTTTATATATAAAGTATTTTAATTTATTTAATATTAAAAATATTTTATAGGATAAACATTTTTTAAGTAAAATATTTATCTACTTAATGGAAATTTAAAGAGAAAAATGGATTATACCATTTGGATTATACCAATGGATTATACAACATGTTTAAAATGTTTCCTCTATTATCATATATTTCGCGTTTCCATAAAATATCATTAGGTAAAAAATGATAATAACAAACAGCTTGTTTCGTATTAATTTTGATGTCATTCCTTCTTAAAGATGTTTGCCATGCTTTCTGAAAATTCTCATCCTTGGGGACATAAAAAAAGTGTACTTTTTCATGATTTGTAGAATAACTTGAAGTACAACCAACTGCAGTACAACGTAACATAGTGTATTCTAAATAAAAAATAATTTTATATGAAGGGGGCACATTTGGTTTAATTAAAAAACACTATTCTTTTATTTAATCTGTTTATTATATATTTTTACAAACTCTATTTAAATAATAATGCTTTAAAATATTCTGAAAAACAAAGCCTTCAATGCAAATTATAACCTTAGCGATTTCATAAATTTTAATCCAAACTTACCAGACGTGCTATTCTGGCGCATTCGCAAAATGACTTCCATTTATTTCAGTCTCCACCATGTTAGAGTCGTCGCAAGAGAAAACAGTCGCCCAGTAGCAATGAAAAATTGTTTAAATTTTATATTTTTTATATGATCTAATTATTTTAAATGAAAATATAAATATTGTTTAATTAAATTCATATTAAAGAGGGATTTAAAATCAACTAACAAGCAATCTATGTTGTAAGCATTGCTTTTTGTTATAAATGTAATTTGTTGTAAATAGTAAAATATTTTAATAAAGCAGATAATTCTTTTTTATTATAAGCTTTGCAACTTTACTATTATCTTCTATCAACTGATTTATATTTTGAACATAATTATAGATTTTCCCGCGTATGCGAAGTGTATATCAAGAAACACGGTGGAGTTTTGCGCCAAATACTTTTTGAGCATAGAGACCGACACAGTTTCTATACGCCAATTGTTAAAATTGGCCATTTTGAAAAATATAATTTGCTTTAATTTTAATGTTAAAGCAATGATATTAATTTCGTAATACACATTAGAAAAATAAGAAAAAATAACACTATTTTAAGGCTTGTCGTGTACCAATCAATATATATTGATTATATTGATATTATATTGATTGATTTCCACATTATCTGTACCAGACGGTTTCCAAAAACATTAAAAAGGAAAAGGATCCTCTTAAGATTAAATTAATACTATTAAAATTTATACAAAAATTGGCTTCATAATTTTATGTAAATTAAGTCATATAATGAAACAAAAAGCTATTTATATAAATAAATTCTGTTTAATTAATAATGATTGATAATAGAATACAATACTATTATTTCAAATTTAAATGAAATACACTTTAAAATTTATTAAATTCTTACTACATTACTTACTTAGAATGTATTTGTTACATATAATTTACTTATTCCATAGAATGTAATATTGTTTTTAATAGATAGTATCAAGTTTGTTGAAATACTTGGTTTCTGGGTTTCTTTTGTTTTTTAATTTTTTTTTAACAAATTTTTTCAATAATAATTTCTAAACATTATATTTTTCCATTAAAATAAAAAATTCATATGTATGATTAGTAACTTAAATTTTGTTTGAAATACTTGAGCTATATTAGTTTTTTGCATTTATGAAACTCTTCTTAATTAAGTAGTATAATTATATTTATGTTCTTGTTCACTTTTACCTGTATTTTTGTTTAGGTTTGCATTCATAGCTCCTGTGATTTGTTTTAAACTTTTTCTTGTGATTATCATGATAATTATTTTCAGAGCTATCATCATTGCTTCTACTATTACTGCTAGAAGTACTATTACTAGAATCTGATTCACTATCTGATTCACTGTCTGATGATGAACTACTAGTACTGTGACTAAAGGTATTATTGTCTTCAGTAGTCGATTTTAAATTATATGAAGTACTTGTTCTTTCTTCCATTATTCCATTTTTTTGTAGAGTTCTATAAAAATTAAATATATTTAAATATAACATTCACAAATCTAAGATTAAACACAAAAATACTTACGTAACATTGGTTTCTTGCAACTTTAAAGCTTTTCTTAGTTGAGTAGTACGAGATGATCTATACAAATATTTTCTTTTACCTTTACATTCGTAACTCCAATGTCCAATTTCTAGACATTTTTGGCATCGCACTCTTGAAGTATTGGGTAACCTATAATATTTAACAGAACTTATTCAGATATTAATTAAAATATATATAAAGAGTTTATAAAGATTTCTACATAATAGCAGTAATGATTTTTAATAATTTTAAGGTTATGAATAATAAAATAATAACTTTTATAGAATAAATAGATAATTATTTTAAATTCAATGAACTTTTACTAAATAAAGATATAATTAACAAAAAATATAAGTAAGAACTAAAATAATTTTAAATATAAAATTACTCGTACAAACACTAAAACTTACAATTTTTTAATCATATTTAAATGATTACAATTCACATTCTTTCACTGGGATATAACATATAATAAACAACACGAATAACGTATTTAGAAAAAATTACTTAAATATCAAATAATTAACTTTATTTTTGTAAAATTATATGCTAGTGTTTTAATCTCCAACAAAACACCTATTGTGTACACTGACCGGCAATGATGCAGTACAAACCATAGTCTATGGCTGACTTCGAGTATAGGTGAAAAAGAAGAAGGCATATCTTCCTTCTCACTCGCACATGACGTCATATATCCCAAATCGGGGGAAGGCAAGTAAGTTTCAGGGGTATAGAGAGAGGCGGAGAGTATCGCGAGAACATAGGCGATACCTCCCCTTATCAAACTATCTCTCTTAGATCAGCGCTGACATTTCTTTACTTTTTTCCTCCAATACCCCTCTATTGAAAGACGGGGCTAAAGAGGAAAATTGGTGGGAGGTGTTTTGGATTTTATCCTTGTTTTTTGCTATTAAAAAGACAAGGATGCTTTTGAGGGGAAATTCTGATTTTCGGACAAAATTGGCGTCACTATCGTTGTCCTTGTCTGGCAACCGCTCAGGCATGCTTTCATCTCTATCTTTTCTGGCTAGAGGGGAATGCGGAGAAGTATTGCGGGAACATAGGCAATATCTCGATTCTATTTCTTATCGACTTATACTCTTAGATTACTGTTGATTTTATAAATTATTTATTATTATATTAAGAAAAATTATAATTAAAATGAATTAATGTAATAAATGTTAATAATTTTTATTTATAAAAATTGTAATAAATTATAATTTAATATATATTTAAGTGTTATATTTAATTATCCAATTTATTGTCTATTATTTAATTCTTAATTTCTATATATATTTATTTAATTTAGTTTTTGTACATAATGGAACAATAATATTTAGTAAATAAGTTAATTAATTACAAAAGTAGTTCTGATCACTTATAATCCAATTTTTAAATTTTCTCTTATTCCGAGCGGCTCTTTTCGTTAGTTTACGCCTATCTTCGTTAATGTTCGACTCTCTTCGTTAGTTTTCGGATATGTTCGGTTGCGTTACAAGTAAACAGAACTACTTTTATAATTAATTAAATCATTTATTAAATATTATTGTTCCATTATATACAAAAACTAAATTAAATAAATATATATAGAAATTAAGAATTAAATAATAGACAATAAAATGGATGATCTAATAATATTTAATGGAATTAAATATTACATTTAAATATACATTAAATTAATTATAATTTATTACAATTTTTAAAAATAAAAATTATTATCATTTATTACATTAATTCATTTTAATTATAATTTTTCTTAATATAATAATAAATAATTTATAAAATCAACAGTAATCTAAGAGTATAAGTCGATAAGAAATAGAATCGAGATATTGCCTATGTTCCCGCAATACTTCTCCGCATTCCTCTCTAGCCAGAAAGGATAGAGATGAAAGCATGCCTGAGCGGTTCCCAAACAAGGACGACAATAGTGACGCCAATTTTGTCCGAAAATCAGATTTTCCCCTCAAAAGCATCCTTGTCTTTTTAATAGCAAAAAACAAGGATAGAATCCAAAACACCTCCCACCAATTTTCCCCTTTAGCCCCGTCTTTCAATCGAGGGGTATTGGAAGAAAAAGGCAGAGATATTAGCGCTGATCTAAGAGAGATAGTCTGATAAGGGGAGGTATCGCCTATGTTCTCGCAATACTCTTCGCCTGTCTCTATACTCTTAACACTTCTCCGCATTCCCCTCTAGCCAGAAAGGATAGAGAGGAAATCATGCCTGAGCGGTTGTCAGACAAGGACAACGATAGTGACGCCAATTTTGTCCGAAAATCAGAATTTCCCCTCAAAAGCATCCTTGTCTTTTTAATAGCAAAAAACAAGGATAGAATCCAAAACACCTCCCACCAATTTTCCCCTTTAGCCCCGTCTTTCAATAGAGGGGAATTGGAAGAAAAAAGCAAAGAAATGTCAGCGCTGATCTAAGAGAGATAGTTTGATAAGGGGAGGTATCGCCTATGTTCTCGCGATACTCTCCGCCTCTCTCTATACCCCTGAAACTTCTCCGCCTACCCCCGATTTGGGATATATGACATCGCGCTTCTCCTACCACCCTGCCAACAAGCATTTTGACGTCACGTGCAAGAGAGAGCGAAAATTTGTCCAGCCTGGTTTATGCTATACTCGATGCCTAACAGGGACTCGTTCATTGCCGGTCAATATACCTAAACTGGTGCAATTACATACCAATCAGGAACCAATAACAGTATTTTTCTAGTCTCTGATTGTGTGTTTAGCATATAATTGCACCAGTATAGCTAGAGCGTAGCAACGAAGAACAGACCTATAGTTTGTGAAAATTAGTGATCTTTGACTTTCGCTATAGTACGGTTAAAATGGAGTAATATACGCACCACTTATTAAACGTATTTTTCGGTATATTTCATATTAAACTTTTTCAATAATTATTATTTTATTCAGAAAAGTATTTCTAGAATTTTTCGCATTTTGGTAGTAATTTTAATACATTTAAGAAATATAAGTAATTCAATATAGTGTCATTAATTGTCAGTCATTTACGAAAGTATTCTGAATAATGGCTGATGTTGAAGGGAAGAAATTAACCGAGCTTCGTGTAATAGACCTGAAAACTGAATTAGAGCGACGTAGCCTTGATAAATCTGGTAATAAGGCTACTCTCCTTGAACGCTTATCTAAGGTAAATTTAACTTTAATAATACTTATGTTAACTTACATTTAATATATTCCTGTTATATTTTGTTTCTTCATCGCCATTTTAACCTTATTGATTATGAATTCTTTTATGTTTCTGATATTTAAAAGTACATGTAATGTTGAGATAACTCTTAAAATCCTACAAATAGTAAATTATTCTTATTCAATGAATAAGTAATATTATAAATAGGAGTACATTAATTTTTTAAGAATTGTCATCTTTTCATAGGAAAATTTTTGTTCATTTTACATTTACAAACAAATAAAAGCTTATTTTGTTATCAGTTTCTGATATTTCTATATTTATGGTTTAAACGTATGCACAATAAAACTTTATAATTCAACTTTATAATTAAATTTATCATTGAAAATTACCAATCCATAATATTTTAATTAAAAGAATCCGTTATATTTACTTTAGATTTCATAGAATGTTATTAAAATAATTTTAATATTTTTAAATAATAAGGCTCTTTAATTTAAAAAATATTATACTTTTAAAATATGAATTTTAAAGAACAAAGGTAAAAGAATTTTACCTTATAAAATTTAGTATGTTTTAAAATTAATCATATAAATAATCTAATTCAATTAATATAATATATATTTTTCAGAAAATATAGCTAATATTTATTTTAAAACATAGAGAGACTAACAAATATTTATTTAAACAAATTTAAAGAGTATAAAAATTAAGTATTAATATTAACACTAAAATATTTAATTATGTTATAATTGCAGACAATCTTCTATAATATTTGTTATCTTAACTATTATTGTATAAAATAACCTATTTATAATACTTGTTATTAATGTGTGTATGTAGAATGGAACAATGTCATAATCCATAAATTTAATGGATTGTGTAGAGGAGATAATTTCAATACAATTTTTCATTTATCTCTTTTCCATCCGAAGCATAATTTCCAAGGTATTGAGTGATAAAGCTACTATTAGTTAGTCAAAGACAGTCAGTTTGGTAAAATAACACTATTCTATCTTCAACTACATAGCCGTCTCTACCTACCTAATAGTACTATTATTACTGAATATCTTAAAAATTAACACATTGCAAGTGGGAAAATGTGATCACAGTCTGCCTGAAATGTTTACCTGCGTGCAAAGTTTTAAGATTAGAATCAAAAAGTGGTTAATGAAAAATCAATTTAGAATCACCTCCTCCATAACCTCTTAAATTTATAGAATATGTCAATGTTATACCATGTGTGTATATATATATATATATATATATATAGGGTGTAACATTGACATATTCCATAAATTTAAGGAGTTGTAGAGAGAGTAATTCTAAAATGATTTTTCATTTATCACTTTTTGATCCTAATCTTAAAACTTTGCATGCGGGCAAACATTTCAGGTAGACTGTGATCAAAGTCTCCCACTTGCAATGTGTTAATTTTTAAGGTATTCAATAATAATAGTACTATTAGATAAGTAGAGACTGCCATGTAGCTGAAGATAGAATAGTTATTTTATTAAAACTGATTGTCTTTGCCCAACTAATAGTAGCTTTATCATTCAATACCTTGAAAATTATGCTTCGGATGGAAAAGAGATAAATGAAAAATTGTATTGAAAGAAAGGATTTTTCATTACCATTTTTTGATTTAAAGCATAATTTTCAAGATATTGAATGATAAAACACTATTAGACAATTAATTAAAGTAAGATAATATCATTCTTCTGACTAATAGTACTTTTATTATTGAATATTTTGAAGATTAAGACTTGGATCAAAATGTGAATAAGAAATCATTAGAATCACTCCCTTTCTAATCCCTTAAATATATGGATCATGTTATTGTTATACCTTGTATAGTGTGAATTATATAATAATATTTGGTATAAGTTTAAGAGATTTTAGAGAGAAGATTCTAAAATGATTTTTTATGTACCAATTTTCGATGCATAGCTTAGTTTTCAAGATATTTTATGATAAAGATACTGTTAGTTAGACAGAGACAATCAAGTAGTTTCAAGTAGTCAAAAGACAAAGTAGTTAGAGTAGAGTTATTTTATTTTAACTGATTATTTTTACTGAGTAATATTAGCTTTATTCATCAATATTTTTAAAATGAAGCTTTAAATCTAAAAGTAATAAATGAAAAATTGTCTGAGATTATCCCTTCTACAATCCCATAAACTTATTTAATATATTATTGCAAACCCTGCACAATGCACATAGAGAACACATGTATTATAAGTATGTTATACATACATACACAGGATGTAATATTGACATATTCCATAAATTTAAGAGGTTGTATTGAGAGTGATTGTAAAGTGATATTTCACTTATCATTTTTTAATCTAAGACTTAATTTTCAAGATATTCAATTATATAGGTACTATAAGTTCAACAGAGACAGTTAATTGATTGAAGTGAAATAACGCTACTCTGATTCACTTCAACTGTCTGTGTCTCTATTTAACTAATAGTAATTTTATCATCGATAATCTTGGAAATTAAGCCTTGGGTCAAAAAGTAGTAAATGAAAATTCAGTTTAGAATTCTGCTCTCTATAATCCTATAAGTTTATGGAACATGTTGTTGTTACATCCTATATAAAAGGTGTAGCAAGAGTCCTATGCTAAACTTTAAGGAGTTGTAGAGGGGTTAATTTTTGGATGATTTTTCATTTTCCACATTTTGATCTAAAGTTTAGCTTTAAAGATATACAATGATAAAGATTCTAAAAATTAGATAAAGACAATCATGTATTTGAAGTAAAATAGAGTACCTGTATCATTGAATATTTTTGAAACTTAGATCTGAATTGAAAATTGGTAAATAAGAAATCATCTTAGAATTGTTACATCTAAAACAGCTTATCAGCTTAATAGAATATGTCATTGTTACACTCTGTATATTTTATTATAAAGGGTGTTCCGAAACAACCACACTTCCTGTTAAGGGATGTTTCCTGATACTAAACTAACTCAAAACGTTCTTAGCCACTTTTCAAATGTTTCAATTTGGTTTTCAAGATATTCAATAATAAAGATATCATTAGTAAGAGAGACAGACAGAGAGTTGAAGTGAGATAGAGTGGTGCTATTTCATTTCAACTATCTGTCTGACTCTATTTTACTAATAATATCTTTATTGTTGAATATCGTGAGAACCAAGTTCCGCATTGAGGAATGGCTAAGGACTCTTTGACTTAGTTTAGTGTCAGGACTCACCCCTTAACAGGAAGTGCGGATGTTTTGAAGACCCTATATAATCTTTTTGATAAGTAATAAAAAATCCTAATTGGATAAAATATGGTTTAAAAGCATACTTAGAAATTATATAATGCATATTGTAACAATATTAAAGTTTATAGGACAGATTCAGTTATATCACTTTTCAATAATAATTGAAGTCTTTTGTAAATAATAATTATCTTATAACAAAAAGCGTAATGTGACATTTTTGTGTAATCATGTACTCTCCACAAGTTTTCAGAATTTTTGTTTAAATATATAAATTTAACTCGTTTAAAAATAAAAATATATTATTATTATTATTTAATAATATTATTAAATTCTGTTTTTAATTAATATTTTTCTCTTAAAATGAATAGGAAAAATATTAAACATTCAAAATTTTATATCTATATAATAATTTCCGTTCATACTATAAATTGTTTTTATATTTAATACTTCATTTTTATACAAGGTGTAACAATGATCTCCTTTTAAATTTTAAGGGGTTGTAGAAGGGGTTGTTCTAAGACGATTTTTTATTTACCTCATTTTGATTTAAGACTTAATTTTAAATATATTTAATGACACAGATGCTCTTAGCTAGACAGAGGCTTGCAGCTAGTTGAAGTGAGATAACATCATTCTCTCTTACTTAAACCAACTGACTATCTTTATCTAACTAATAGCATCTTTGTCATTGAATATCTTTAAAACTATGTCTTAAATCAAAAAGTGGTAAATAAAAACTACTTAAAATCACCCCTTTTGCAATCTCTTAAAATTTTGAAGGGGATTATTGTTACACCCTGGATTTATTATGTTTTTTATTATATTTGTTATATACTTTTTTTAGGCTATATCTGATGAAGGTCAAAATCCTGATGAATATCTTATTGTGCCATGTGGTGGTTCACCATGCAAAATTAGTCCTAGAAAAAGCAGTGGTATATTTATTTGCATCCATTGTTTTTTTAATATATTTTTATAATTTATAAAAATACTTATATATTTGTAGGTGTACAAAATTTAGATGATTCTTTGGATATATCTGAAACTCAAAAAGAAGAAAATATGAATATTATAGAGAAAGATGGAATAAAATTAAAAGTAGAAGAATCATTAATTGACCAAAAAGAAATTAATATATCGCATAAAGTTGAGGTAATTTCAACAATTATATTCAGTTTAGATATAAAGTATTATATAGGGTGTAACAATATCCTGTTCCATAAATTTAAGGGACTGTAGAAGAAATGATTCTAACATGATTATTTATATACCATCTTTTGATCTGAGGTTTCATTTTCAAGATATTTAATGATAAAGGTACTATTAGTTAAACAGAGACATATACAGGGTGTAACAATGATCCCTTTTGAAATTTTAAGGGGTTGTTGAGGGAATGATTCTAAGGCGATTTTCCATTTACCACATTTTAATTTGAAGCTTAGTTTTTGAGATATTCAGCTTCAAATTAAAATGTGGTAAATGGAAAATCGTCTTAGAATCACTCCCTTAACAACCCCTTAAAATTTCAAAGGGGATCATTGCTACACCCTGTATAATTTAAGTAAGATAAAGCTACATTATTTCATTTCAGTCAATCGACTGTCTTTGTTTATTTAATAGTAGCTTTATCTTTGAATAACTTGAAAATTAAGCTTCAGATCAAAAAGTAGTAAATAAAAATTCATCTTAGAATCACTCCTGTTACAATTCCTGAAATTTATGGAACATATGATTGTTATATCTTGCATAAGATATAAAGTCCAGAAGTGTCCAGAAACTGATGGACACTTTTTTCAGAGGTTATTTCTGACACAATTCTAAGAACTTTTTTCCTCTTTGCATTTTTTGATTTGAAGCTTTATTTTCAAGATATTCAATAATAAAGTAATCATTAGTAAGACAGAGACACTCTGATAGTTGAAGTGTGGTGGCGCCATTCTGTCTCACTACACTATCAGAGAGTCTCTGTCTATCTAATGATATCTTTATTATTGAATATCTTGAAGATAAAGCTTCAAATCGAAAAATGCAAAGAGGAAAAAAGGTCTCAGAATTGTGTCAGGAATCACCTCTGAAAAATGTGTGTCCATCATTTTCCGGACACCCTGTATATTAAGTATTATAAAATTAAGTGTTAGATTCCTTTATTCTTTATTTTTTGTGTACAAATTAAAAATAATTACAACTGTTAATAATTTAGAAAGTTGAATCTGAAATCAACTATACTTCTCAAATTTATGAAAAAGAGCAGCAAATTCAAGAAGATATTAAGTCAGAAATAGCACAAGAAATGCCAGAAACTGAATTTGAAAGACAGGATACATTAACGTCTAATCAGCAATCAGATTTAATGCCTAATCACCCACCTGCAATAGAAACTAATGGAATCGATAATGAAGATTCTATTAATCTTACCATAGGAGAAGATGAAGAAAATCTTCTTGTTGAAGAGGTAAGGTAATTTTATATCTATTAGATTTCTATAAAATTAAAAATATGTTCTATATAAATTTAAACATTTATAATAAATTTTATTTTTATAGACAGAGTCACAAGATCGATCTAAAGGTAAGTTTTGTATAATTTAAAAATTAGAATTAATTTAGAAATAAGATTCTCTAGTTCCAATAGAAAAGTATTTATATATCTTTGTGCATAATGCTTAATTTTTATTAAATGAAGAATAAAAAATGGAACACGATCTAAATGCACACATAATAGTGCATTATTTAAATATTAGAATGGGCTATAGAAATTATGAATAATACACAATTACAAAAAGTTGTGTCCTGTGTATATCTGATATAAGATTAGGCAACTACATACTACTAATAAAGTGGACTTTGGAACATCAGTGATAACTACTTTCTACAAAACATAATGGGAAAATTATCAACCATGACTGAATTTTTCTACCAACTGCGTTCCATAGGAAATGAAATACATACCATAAGTGCTAGCCTTTAAGTATATTAACATTAAAATTTGATATACGATAATGTTAATTATACTGCATAGAGCAACGTTGGATCATTCTGGAAAATAAATAACAACGGATTTAAGAAGAATCAACAATTGTGGAAAACACCATTCTCCATTAATGTGATGACAAAATGAGCATAAATAAGCCAATTTTATGGTTTTTTGAAAAACTTTCCCTTGTGCAAAAATTTTCATGTTGCAGGGTTTAGTTAGGCTTAAATCAAAGTCAATTAACTGAACAAATTTATGTGCCCACTTGCACGCTCTGCAATTTTGTGTCACCTTTTATAGTTTATTTTCTTAATGTTTTTAGTTTCAAATTGAAAATTCTATAGAAAGGTGAGCTGGTTGCTTAAAATTTGTATCCAAAAAATTAGGTTTCTTCATGGATGTTTATTAGGATACTGTAATGATCTTGCTAACCTGTCACCATTATTCAGTGTCCCATTTATTACTTACGACTAGAGAGATTCTCAGTGGTCTGGAATATAGAAGCTGCTAAAAGAAATGTTAGGGAGGGAGAAGAATCTAACTTGGCAGAAAGTGATTATGCTACCTTCATTGTCCCTGCAGATGGAGAGAAGAAGAAATTGGAAGAAAACAAAAAGGGAGACTCTAAAGGAAGCAGTAGAGCAGAAAGTGGTCTTAGCAACAAGGAAGGAACTGTATCTGGACCAAACAACATGGGGATCAAGAACAAACAGGATGGTGGCGATGGATGTAAGAGGTTGGTCTCATATCTAAGAGGTTCACAATGATTCGTCAGCGTGATGCACATCTACGTGATGATCTTCTTCTACTGTGTATAATATCATCAGGAGATTGAATTATTATTCAAACAACGGATTCCCAAGAATGAAAATTCACCAAATTCGCACGCAAGATCACTTTATTCCCATTTTCTAAATCAAATGCGAACTATTCATACTCGTGTTCTTAGGCTGTAATTCTTAGCTCTGGAAAATATGTTAAGAAATTTAGAACTTGGCTAGCATACTTTACAAAATTTTTTATATTTTGTATTAGTCGCATTTCAACAAAGTGCTATGTGTAGCAAGTGCATCAAGAGTGTATTGATCAATAACATAACAATATCCTGAAGCATTATTGGAAGGACTTTAGTATCATGAATAATTTCATTCAAGAGTATACAAATTCTTCATTAATCAAGAAACAGTCTTGTGGTTTAAGGACATTGGTATCAATGATGTGAATGTGTATAATTTGTTTCTATCCTGACCAGAAGTGCCTTCTCAGAAGAACTGTGAATAATAATAATTTCTTCATAGAAATTTCACTTGCAGCATGAAGGACAATCACTGCACAGCACATTTTTACCAAGCGAACATTGATACTGTGAATAGTGAAAACAGTGGAATAAAAGGAATATATATATATATATATGTGTGTGTGTGTATGTGTATATATACACATACACACACAAATACATACATGTATAACAATATGTATATATATGATATATAAACATACATAAATATGAAAATTTTTATATATACATATTTGGATTTTAAATACTGACATACTAAATGAATTATTGGTGTAGATGTGGAAGTTAAACTATATTTCAATTAAAAAATAATCATAAAAAGTTGCTAGCCAAATTTAAGCACTTAACATAATTACAGAGATACTTATTAAGCCTTCAAAATTTTAATTTTGAATATTTATAAATCTTTTAATGAAATATGTTCTAATAAGTGTTTTACTTTCAGAAACTAATATAAATATTATTATTTTCAGTTCTGAATCTAATAAGAATTTGAAACGTGAGGAGAAAGGTATATTTTTAATAACATATTTATGTATAAAATTTTGCTAAATTGATACATTTCCTTTTAAGAAGGTATGCTATATATAGGGTGCTTCAATGAAGTTTGACCAAATTTTAGGAGGTTATAGAGGGGTTAATTTTCTAACAGCAATTCTCTCTATTCTATTATAATAATTATAATATTATGAATAATTCTTTATAATAGTTTTTCATTTACCACTTTTTGAACTGAAGTTTTGTTTTTAAGATATTCAATGATAAATACATTATTAATTAGATAGAGATAGTCAGGTTAAAATAAAAAAGAGTGACATTCCCTCACTTCAATTAGCTGACTGCCTCTGACTAACTAATAATATCTTTATTATGAAATATCTTTAAATCTGAGCTTCATATCGAGAAATAGTAAATGAAAATCACCTTTGAATTACCACCTCTATAACCCCCTAAAATTTTTTCATCTTAGCGTTTTTTGATTTAAAGCTTAATTTTTAAAATATTTAATAATAAAGATGCCATTAGTCAGACAGAAACACTTTTATAGTTCAAATAAGACTAAATAACGCTACCTCATTTTTTTCAACTATTGAAGTGTCTGTTTAACTAATGGCATCCCTATTGAATATTTAAAAAATTAAGCTTTAAATCAAGATATTCCAAAAAGAAAAAACTCTAGAATTAAGTCAGGAATCACTTTTCAAAAATGTCCACTTTTTTTTAGACACCCTGTATATTAAAAATGTTATCTAGTTCATATTATGATATCATTCACACATGATAATTGATGTGTGTATGTACAATATGTATAATGAAACCAAACAATTGATAGTATGCTGATAATGATAATAGGACTGTATACTTCTAATGTATAAATAATATCTAAAATTGAAAGTCAATGCAAAATTTTTCTCTTGTATTTAGTCTAAGAATCAATTTACTTAAAGGAAATGCACCAATCTCAAAACTACCATTATATATGTATATAAATTTTCATGTTGTTTTATTCTTATTAATTTTATAGAAAAAAAATCTTCTCAGATAAATCCTATAAATGCAAGTAGTAGAAATTTATGGGTTTCTGGTTTATCGTCGACCACACGCGCAACAGATTTAAAACAAATATTTTCAAAATATGGAAAAGTAATTGGAGCTAAAGTTGTAACTAATGCAAGGACACCTGGTGCACGATGTTATGGTTATGTTACTATGTCTACTAGTGAAGATGCTGGAAAGTGCATACAGCATCTACATAGAACAGAACTACATGGTCGTGTGATTTCAGTTGAGAAGGTGAAAAAAGCAAATATTTTATAAAGATTTAACATTTATTTATTACTATTTATTGTACATTACTTATAAATTATCTCTCAATTGACAGTTAACATGTTAATAAATAGTTTAAACGTTTCTTATAGGCAAAAGGTGATACACAACAAACTCATATACGTAAAAGAGATACAGTTAATGGGAAATCAGAGAAAAAAGATGATAAAGAAAAATCAAAAGATGACCATGAAATAACAGACAGAAAAGATAAAGAAGTAAAGAAAGAAAATGAAGAACATAAGAGTTCAGAGTCCTGTAATTAAAAACAAATTATTTAAAAATAGAAGAAATATTATTAATATTTAATAAAATTTTGTATTGTTTTAGCTCGAAAATCTGATGAAAGAAATGAAATGATGGACAATAAAAAAGTGGATATAATTGAGAAGAAAGATGATTCTCAAAAAGATTCCGACTCGCGTTCAACCAAGTCATCGAGTAAGAAATTAGAAAATGAAAGAGGAAAGCGTGATGAAAAACGTGTTCGTTCTTGGGATCATCATCGTTCTCATACACGATCAAGAAGTCGTGAACGCCGTCGACGAGATGATGTTCTCACATTTGCTAAAATTAGGGTTTGTAATATTTGTAATATAAAAATGTATAATATATAGGATGTTCCAAAACAACCGCACTTTTTGTTAAAGGGTGATTCCTGACACTAAACTAAGTCGAAAAGTCCTTAGCCACTTTTAAATCCGAAGCTTGGTTCTCAAGATATGCAATAATAAATATATTATTTGTAAGACAGATAGTTGAAATGAAATAGGTCCACTCTGTCTCACTTCAACTATCTGTCTGTCTTACTAATATATTTATTATTGTATATCTTGAGAACCAAGCTCCGGATTTAAAAGTGGCTCAGCACTTTTCAACTTAGTTTAGTGTCAAGAATCACCCCTTAACAGAAAATGCTGTTGTTTTGGAACACCCTGTATAAACTATAGATCAAAATTTAGAAAAATTATACTCTTAAAATTAGATTTATTTAGCCTCATAGGTATTTTATTGTACTGTGGGTTCTTTTAATTTTTATTTTTTTATTTCTTTACCATTTTAAGGAAAAATATTCTTTAGATTTTTTTATAATAAACGCAGAAGATTATGTAGTGATGGTTGTAGTAGAAATAGGAGTATTAGTGACAGTAGTGAAAATGATAATTATGTTTTATTTAGTATTTCTATCAGAAGTAATCATAATACAATATTTGAAGAAAAAAGCATCTAAGTAATTTATGTTTACAGGATATTTTCATCTGAATAGTCTTAAATTTCACCTTTTAGAAACAAGGATGATTTGAATCAAAGCTTTTTTTACTTTGTTTATCAGTTAAATTGTTATTAGTTAGATACTTAGATACTTGGAGTACACTCCATTTTACTTCAACTATTTAATTAGTAAAACTAATAGTATCTTTATTATTAAATATCTTGAAAAGTAAGCCACGGATTTGAAAGTGGTAAAGGATTTTTCGACTCGGTTTTACATTAGAAATAATTCTTTCTAAAGCAGTACATTTATTTCTTAACTCTTTGAATAATCGCTTTTTATTTAAACACAAATAAAGTAAAACATATTAGAGCTATTTTATATTAGCTATTTTATGTTTTATATCATATCAGAGCTATTAAAATATTTTTAAATGTATCCACTTATATTAAATATTTTATATAATTTATAATTTGATTAAACATAAAATTACAATATTAAAATTAAAAACATTTTTATATTTTAGGAAGAACGTGAGCGACAAAGATTACGTGAAAGAGAAAGAATACTACGTGAAGAAGAAAGACGACGTCGAGAAGATATGGAGCGACAACGAGAAGTTGAACGTAGGCAAAGAGAAGAAGCAGTACGTTTAGAAAGAGAACGAGAAAAATTAAGACGTGAACGAGAACGAATTGAACAAGAAAAAGCTGAATTGCTTCGACTTGAAAGAGAACGACAAAAGTTAGAAAGAGAAAAATTAGAAAGAGAGCGTCTTGAACTGAAAAGGCAACAAATGCGATTAGAAGAAAGTAGACGTGCACCTCCTCCTCCATCTATCAAAAGATCTTCCAGTGATCGAAGAGATCCAAGAGACTTATACACTGATTCAGATAGAAAACGATTAGCTACAGAACATAGTCGTAGACATAGTTTAGATAGAGTTGCTGATAGACGAACAGAAATAATTGAACGTGTATCTGATAGACGTATAGATCCTTCTCCACCTTCGCGATATGAATCTAGCAGGTTAATTTATTTTTATTTTCATAAAAATGCAAATTTATAAATTAAAAAAAAAATATTTCTTAAAATTATTAAATTTTGTTTTTTATAAATTCAGATTTTTTAATTGCAGATCAACTCAAGATATGGGTATAAAAAAAGAATTTAAACGTAGTAGTGAATTTTCATCAAGAAGTAGTCGTCCAGATACATTTTCTGATGTATCGAGAGGAAGAGAAGTTATTGTACGTCGCGAACCTCTTTCTACATCATCCGCGTCTATTGATCCTCGACAAGTTAAAGAAAGGTAGGTTAAAAATTTATTATATAGGGTTTCTGGAAAAAATCTGACATTGATTGAAGGGTGATTCCTGACACTATTTTAAGAATTTTTTACTCTAGACATTTATTGATTTGTTTTCAAGATATTTAATAATTTAGATGCCATTAGCTAGATACAGATACTCCTATAGTTGAAATGATAGCATCTTTATTATGGAATAACTTAAAAATAAAGCTTCAGATCAAAAAATGCCAAGAAGAAAAAATTCTTATTAAATGTATAAATTAATTCTCGGCCTTTTTAATGAATCTTTATTGTTTGTTGTAAAAAAAATGAATAATCGTTTAATCTTCAAAGTAATCTCCCTCACTTTCTATACATTTTTGCCACTTTTGAGGGATCTTTCGAATTCCAGTTTGGAAAAAAGATGGTGGATTTACCTTATGAATTCATCTATGCTGTTCTCGACTTCCTTAGTTGATGGGAAGCGCGAATCTGAAAGGTGATGTAGTGAACAAAATGGATAATAATTCGAGGGGCAAGATTTGGAGAATACGCTTCATGAAGGAGAATTTCCCAACCTAAGCTAGAGAGGAGTTCCACGATTCCTTTTGTTGTGTGTGGCTGTGCATTACCTTGCATTGTTCCACTGCCTGTAAAAGGCTTTTTTGCTTCAATAGTATCATTTAATTTGATTATTTGCTGCTGGTAACGATCCGAAGCAATAGTTTCTCCAAGATTAAGCATCTCATAATAAATTATGCCCTTAAAATCCTATCATGTACACAGTAAAACTTTTTTTTGCTTTTTTTGTTTTAAATAAGTTTTGAAACCACTTTTTGCATGTGCTATAAGATACAGCATTTCTACCTAACGCTAAACTAATCATCTCTTTAGCTTCTGCGGCACTTTTTTTTAATTGAAATGCGAAAAGAAGACAATGCCTTAAATGCATGCTGCTTTTCAAACGATATTTCTTTAACTACTGCTTATCAAGGTTATCTTAGTAACAGCCTCAAATATAAAAGTTTATTTTGAAGCTAAAGGTTTGCCCTTCGAAACAAATGTACGGCAGGAAAGATTTATACTATTAAATAGATATTGTCATCGAATGAACTGAGGGGTCGAGAATTGATTTATACGCCCAATAGAATAGCGTCAGAAATCACTATTTTTTTTCGAGCATCTTGTATACATTTTTTATAAAGTTAGCATTACATTTATTAATTTAATATAATTAATTATAATGTTACTTGTACAGATATGATCGCGCTACAACTTATACACGAGAACGAGAAGTTCGAAGATCTGAGTCTGACGCTCACAGAAGTTCCCGAGATAGCCATACGCGATATAGTGAAAATTTTAAATCTCCAAGTTCAAGTACACAACGTAAGTAAATTACATAAAAAAAAAACTACTTGAAAAATAATTTTACATTAAAAAATGCTTTTCATAGAAAAATGAAGGATAATCAACGTATACTTTAAAAAATATAGAATTCATTATTTTATTTGACTTAACGTATGCATGAAAAATTTTATAATTTTTTGTAATAATTTATTTTATTAAAAAGTTTTTATTGTAAGAGAACTGAAACTCTTAAATGAAAAGATTAAAAGATTAAAATTAAAAAATTAGATAAATTTGGACATTCTTCATATAATACGAATTTTTTCATTTGTACTGTAATAGCTGAAAAAATAAGTAGGAAGTGAACCAGTTTTCGCTCACTTTTGCGCATATGAACTGTAATTGGCTATTATTTTGCTCTACTACTCATTAATTCTAGAGACAGAAATATAGGCTAGAAAGAATTAACGCTATAAGTCTCCTAATTATGAGTTGTGGGGGAAGCTTTTTCCTCGGTTTGCATCTACGAAAGCTACTCATTTTCTCAAAAAATGCAGTATACAGGGTGTTACAAAATGACCGCACTTCCTTAAAGGGGGTGGTTCCTGAGGCCATTCTAAGAACTTTTTTCTCTTAAGGAAGTGCGGTCGTTTTGTAACACCCTGTATATTGTTTTAATTTAAGTAAAGAGGAAATAATTTGTTTAAATGTATGCAAGTATAATCGTTTAAAATGCTTAAATCTGTTTAAAACTGTGTTCGTATCAATCCATTAGTCCTGTTTTATTGAACTGGCAAGAGCGTGTATGATTTCGACATAAAGAAATATTAAGAAATGATTGACTGGTGTAACTATGAGAAATATATTTTCTCTTTTATTTGACTTTATTTAAAGTACTAGAACGTATTCTTTGTTCTTATATTCCATATAACGAGATTTTTAATTACATCTAACAATATGTTTTATTTAGCACGGTTTCAATAATCGTGACAATTGCGAGACGAAGCACTTGCTGCTTCGTATATTACGAAGGTTCAAACAACATACAGGATGTTAAAAAATGAACGCATTTCCTTAAAGTGATCCCTAACGCTATTCTAAGAATTTCTTCCTCTTGGCATTTTTTGATTTAAAGTCTCATTTTTAAAATATTCAATAATAAAGATGCCATTAGTTAGACAGAGACACTCCGATAGTTAAAATGAGACAAACTAGTTCTACCTCACTTCTGTCTATAGAACTAATAGTATTTTTTTATTATTAATCTTAAAATTGAAACTTTAAATCAAAACATGCTAAGGGGAAAAATTTTTTAGAATAGCGTCAGGAATTATCCAGTTTAAAGAAGTACGATTATTCTGTAACACCTTGCTTAATGTCGTACATACTTCAGTTAACACATTGCGTACGGGTCACGGGATATCTCGTTCTTAGCGAGCCGAACGTTGTGGCCGGGTTACGAGATATATCTTATATAATAGATGTATATAAAATATATATATACATTAATATTTAACAATACTTTAAGTGAATATAATGCCAAATGCAAATAAAAAATGTTCATATATGCATCCTATTGCATGCTAAGCATGCTTCTGGAGCGCGCAGAACGCCGTACGCAATATCCGTAACCAATGATCGTTATCTAGTGAATTGTATCATATTGGCTGGTCGGTAGATGTAGTAATAGTGTAAAAAATATACAGGGTGGAACAATGATCTTCTTCGAAATTTTAAGAGATTTTGGAGGGAAATTCTATAATAATTTTTCAATTACCATTTTCCTATTTGAATCTTAGTTTTAAAAAAAGATATTTAACAATAAAAATACTATTAGCTAGACAGAAATCATCAGCTAGTTGAAATGTGGTAATGTTACTCTCTCTCTAACTTCTTCCAACTGGTTGTCTCTGACTACCTAATAGCATGTTTGATATTGAATATCTTGACAATTAAGCCTCCTCACTCGAAAAGTGGTAAGTAAAAAATCATCTTAATATTATTTCCTTTACAACACCTTATATTTATAGAATATATCATTGTTACACCCTGTATACAATGTGTTTCAGTAAGGTACGGCCAAATTTTAAAAGGTTGTAAAGGGGATGATTCTAAGACGATTTTTTATTTATAACATTTTGATCTAAAGTTTATTTTTTGAGATATTTAATGATAAAGATACTGTAAGTTAAACAAAGACAGTCAACTAGTTTAAGCGAGAAAACGTTACTCGGCCTTAGTTCAATTGATTGTCTTTTTCTAACTAATAGCATCTGTATCGTCGAATATTTTAGAAATTGAGTTTCAAATCAAAAAGTTATAAGAGAAAAGTTGTATTGGGATTACCTCCTCTATAACCTTTTAAAGTTTGGTTGTATTAAAATACCCCGAGTATTTATAGTTACAGAAATGTAGGTAGAGATAATTGAAACGAGATAAACAAACGAAAGTAGTGTTATATAATTTTAACTATTTTTCTGTCTTCGCCTAATATTATCTTTATTATTATATACAAGGTATTTCAAAATTCGCGCATTTCCTTTAACTTCCCGAGAGTAAACCAAGAACAAAATTTCTGTACCATTTTACAATCGTGCACGTTTAAAACATGTCTGTTTGAATATCACCCGTTTTTTTATACCAAAGGTATTTTTGTAGAGATTTAATTTCTTTATAAGGACTGTGTTATAGAATCCAATTTACTCTTATAATTTATTGATGCATGCTTAAAGAAAAATATATAAACTTCTTTAGAAGTTTTAAATCGAATTATTTTTTCATAAAGTGTAAAGTTTATGTTTAATAGTTTTTTCGATATGAAATATTGTTCTTTTATTTTTAAAATGAGTTCCGAATATTGTAAGATTTGTAGATGAAAAACTTTGAATATTTAAGTTATAAATTTTTTGCATTTCGTTAGTTTCAACTTTAAAAAGTTTTATTTGATATATCAACAAATTTGTAACTTTCTTAATAGAAATTTTTTGCGATAACTTATCATTACATTTTGGACATAAATTTCTGAAATCGTTGAGAAGCAGTTATTTATAATTTCCTTTATATAAATCTCTTTTTATATGATGAAGGCAAAAATAACAGTTTTTACAATTAGTTTTCCCATAGAGAAATCAAACAAAACTATAATCTTTTTATAAAACGTAATGAGCAGTTATACAGAGTGTACGGAAATTGGCATATTTCTTTTAAAAGGTAACTTTACAACACAAATCTAAGACGAAAAGTCCTCTACTACTTTACGATACGGAGTCTATTTTTTAAATTATAAAGGTTTTTTTGAAATTGATTTTGTTGGCTGTCGCTTACAAACTGGCATCGTGTGTGACGTTAGATTGTTGTAAGGTTGAGGAACAAAACCGTACTATTTAAAAAAAAATACGGATCACCTCAGACTTAAAAATTTTTTAAATTGAACTCACCAATAATTGTAAACTCTATTGGGGATCCTTCTCTAAGTTCTGATTCTTCTTCTTTTCAATAAAAAGTATTTCTTTCTTACAATTAGTAACAATCACAATGACGAATTAATACGAGACTTAACCACACATATTAATAAACACACTAGTTACTTGAAATCATCTGTATGTACAAATTTTAACAATTTATTAAGTTCACAAATTAATAGTTTTTACGCAAACACGCCAGTAAGTCAGAAATTTTATAACCCAAATTGTCTAATTAACAAACGGATATTATCTATGAGATTGCACATGCATGTAAACAAGCTAGTTCTTCACCATATCAAATTCTTCTGACTTACAAGTTTAGACAATTAATATTAGGTGTGTGAATTAATTCGGTCCCTTTTGTTTTTTTGAAAAAAGACTATTCTGAAGAAACCAAAAAAGATAAATTAATCAAAATATTTGCCATCATTTTCTACTATTTTTTCCCCATCTTTTTGGTAATTGTTGTATTCTATGACGGAAAAATAACTCGTCCTTCGAGGATATCCATTCCGTAAGCCATTTCTCCACTTCTTCACTATTTAGAAAGTGTTTGTTTGAAAGACCGTGTGCTATTGATCTGAATAGATGATAATAGGATGGACCAATGTCTCGTGAATACGGCGGATGAGGTAAGATGCTTCAGCCAAGTGTTTCTAAGGTGGCCTTTACATTTTTTTCAACATGAGGCCGAGCATTATCATGCTGGAAGATGACTGTTTCGAGTCTTTTTGCGTATTCTGGCCGCTTATTGTTTAAAGCGTTATTTAAACGAAGCAATTGTTGTTCGTGAAGCTCTGCAGTGATGGTTTTGCCCTGTTTTAATAACTCATGATACATTATACCCTTTTGGTCCCACCATATATAGAACATTACTTTTTTGTGATGAATATTCTGCTTTAAAAATGGATGGTTTTCCTGGGTCGTAAATAGATTTCCGTTATTTGGGATTATCAAAATATATCCATTTCTCATGTCCTGTTGCAATACGATGTAAAAAATTTTTTCTTTTTTGCCTGGCAAACAAGATTTCAGACGTGACTTTTCGCCTCACGATGTCTCTCTTTTTAAGTTCGTATGACACCCATCTCCCTTCTTTATAAATCTTTCCCATGGTATTAGTTTGTTGTTGTATCAATTTTTATTAATTAGAAGAAAGAAGTGCTTTTTATTGAAGGGAAGAAGAATCAGAACTTAGAGAAGGATCTTCAATATAGCTTACAGTTATTGGTGAGTTCAATTTTTTAATTTATAAGTCAGGTGATCCGTAATTTTTTAAAAATAATACGGTGTTATTCCGAAACGTCACAACGATCCGATGTCACACACGATGCCACTTTGCGAGCGATAGCCAATAAAATTAATTTCGAAAAAATCCTTATAATTAAAAAAATACACTCTTGATTGCACATTGGTAAAAGACTTTTCGTTTTAGTTTAACCCGAGGAAATTACTCTTTAACCTTTAGATGGATAGAAAAGCTAAATATAAACGCTAAGACATATCAGTTTATTATCAAAGAAAATCGTTTTCGTTTTATTTTACTATTTTATTATTCTATCATTATTTTTATTAGTCTATTATTTTTGTTCTTTCTAGCAGTTTGTATCTTATATATGTATAAATCAAATAATAAATAATAAACACAATAGATGAATTATCAAAATAAATACCGTTAAAACATACTGATCAAATTTATTTTGTACAGTCTTTAACTTGTAAAACAGAAACAGACAAATGGTTGAAGTGAAACAGAGTAGTGCTATCTCATTTCAACTATCTGTCTGTCTTTGTCCTATTAATAATATCTTTATTATTGAATATCTTAAAAACTAAGCTCTGAATTAAAAAGTGGTTAAGGACTTTTTGACTTAATTTAATGTCAGGAATCACCGCTTAACAGGAAGTGCATTTATTTCTGGACACCCTGTATGTAGTGATAAGGATGCCATTAATTAAACTGATTCTAACTATTAACGTCAGGAATTACTTCCTTTAAGGAAGTGCAATCGTTTTGCATTACACTGTATATAGAACCAAACAGCAGTTAAACGAAGTATAATTTTGTGTTTGTATACAAAATTACGGTGTAATTGATGACGTTTGCCATAAGTTTATCAAGATTTTGACCTCATATTAAATTCAATATCATTACAAACATTGGCCTAATTTATTGGCAATAAGTTTTAAACAATATTGTGTTCTTTTTATCTGATTTTTTTAATGCATTACAAATTCACGTTATTGATTCTATATTAAATTAGAATAACTTATATTTATCAAAAGAGTCAGTTTTTTGGGCTGATTTGAAAAATATAGCATCGGTCTCTGCACTAAAAAATATATTTAACAAGAAACTTGACCGCGTTTCTTGATAGTAATTTAACTATGGAGTATTTTCAAGATAAAACATTAATAAGAACCACTCAAAGACAAACTAGTCTTAGAATAGCGTCAGGAATCATTTTTTAAAGAAGGGTGAATATTTTATCAGACATCCTGTTTATTAGAATCATTTAGATTTTCGAAATTTGTTTATTTTTAAATAATTTCAAGTTAATATTTTAATCAAATCGAATCTTTACCTATTATCTCTTTCCTTTTCTCTCTAAATAATTATTTAAGAATTATTTTGTAATTTAGGTGAAGGACGATATGTTGAAAGTAACCGAACACCAAGTGGATGGCACTCAGGTCCACAATCGACAAAGACTTTTAACTCTGTGCCAAGTAGTGGAACACGTGATCCTCGTAACGAACAAACTAACTGGAGTTCCAGATCATCGGATAATGTTAATAGGTATTAATTTTTTTTCTTTTCTTTTTCTTTTAATTATTTTAGTGTATATTGAAAAGTACCACATCATTATTATATTAAAAGATTTGTCTCACTAAATAATATGCAGAGCTATAGCAGCATAGTATGAAGGATGTCGTGAAGCCACTATGTACCCTTCAAGGGGGATTAACTTTTGAAGGTAAATTTGATCGAACAGTCTGTAATCATCTTTCAATCCGAAGCTTTTGGCTTGCGAAATATTCATTAATGAAGTTACTATTCGTTAGACAGAGACAGACAAGTAGTTGAAATGAAATAACAAGACACTATCGTTAGCTAGGCTCACTTCAATTGTCTGTTTGTTACAGTTTAAACAATAGTATCTGTACTGAATATCTCCAGAATTAAACTTTAAATCGAAAAATGGCATAAGATTTCTCGACTCGATTTACCCTGAGGAGTTAAACCCCTTTAAAAGAAGTGCGATCGTTTTATAGAACCCTCCATTTTTTAACTCCAAATTATAATACTATGAGACTTTAAAGTCAGCACTTATTTTCTAAAACAGAAGTATTTTTTTATAATATATATTAGAAAATATAAATGAATTCTAATTGAAAACCACATAAGCTATATCTGACATATTTTAACCTAAATGTTAAATTAAATTTAATTAATGGATTTAATTTTCAAAATAACTGAATTTATTACAATCAAGTACCAGTGTTTAAAAAATATTCTGTTATGCGTAGTCCAATTTACTATTACAAAGGATTAACCTCTTGCGCTATCAATTAATAAGCAAAAATGTGTACCCAATCCACCCGAAAAATTTTAAAATCTAGCGGAACCGAAGGCAATACGAATGAGTAAACACCAGTAAAATATTAAACCAATAAATGTTTTCTTTTAACACGTTAAGGCGGCTGCGCTTAAAGCTTTTCGCTCTATCGGACGGGAGCTGGTCTAGAACATTATGCAGCATTGAGAATGAACTTTTACTTGCAAAGGCAACAGTGTCGTGGAAAGTTTTTGAAAATCTAGTGCGGGCCACCGGTGGTACGCGCCGTCCGATGGGAAGATCAAGTGCGGACCACCGGTGGTACGCGCCGGCGTGAATGTGTTAAAATTAACAATTTCTTAAAACTTTTTATTAATAATTCATTCGAGTGTGGTAAACTTCAAAAGAATCAGGAAGATGCAAGGTAACAAGGCACTTCTTGCACTCCTACACGGTTTTACTGCTTTTATTGTGCTTTGCACATATTTTGCATCTTCGCTGGGGTCTTTCCTTATTTTTTTTAAGTAGAATTTTTCATGAAAAATATGCCCATTTCGCCTGCAGACGTAGTTGTGTATCACCTGAAGACGAACTTCCGGGTGTTCTATATTCAAGAATACTTACATTTTATAAAATATCTTCTGTAACATCGAGCCGAAATTTTGAAAATTTAATTCAATTGCACTAATTTCATATTTGAATAACACTGTTCAGTTAAAAATTAAGTACAGTTAAGAGCTATTACCAATATGAAAACAATAAAATATAGCAAGTAGTAGAGTGCCGCAGAAAATTCAGAAGACGTGCGATGCACGTTATTTTCAGTGGAGGAAAAAATGATCAAAGACGTACATTGCACGTCAAAATAGCGCAAGAGGTTAATATCATGTAATAACTTTTTATACTATGGCATTTTTGGTATTTATATTTTCTTAATTTTGAAAATTGATTTGAAAATTTTATTTCATATTACAAGTTAATTATTAAAAAAAAATGTTTAAAAATGTGTAAAACAATTAAATTTATAAGAGATTTAAATAGTAATACGCATCTTTTTTATAATTTAATATTATTCTATTATTTTATTTTATGTTGAATAGAAAAAATATGAGATTATGCAGAAACCGATATTAATTTCTAATATTCTAAGCCTAAGTTTAACACATTGACAGCCGGCAACCTAAGAGATATTTAAAGCCTGAGCAATATAAATATAATAAATATGCAAGTAAATACAAATCGATGTGTAAAACACTCATACCAGTAAAAACATTCTACATCATCGTCAGGCCGGCGCTCAAGCGACAGACTCAGAAATCCGCGTTTTCGCGGGGCCGGCTGTCAATGTGTTAAAATTATCATAAGGCAAAAATACTGCAATCAGTGCTGTATTAATTTACTAAAAGGAAAAATTATGTCTATTATTATTATACAAGCTATTTGAAAATTGACGCACCTTTTCTTAAAAGTTTAAAACTAATTTGAAGCTTTATTTTCAAGATATTTAATACCTTCAATTCGAAGCATTTTTTCGACGTATACGAGATGACAAGTTGTTTATTTATTTATGGCGGTACTTATTTACTTTAGTACTTTTTACGTTATCGGTAGCAGTCAAGAGAGTCTGAGTAGTTGTGTGAAATTCTTAGCAAATTAGCAAATTAGGTGTGGACACCGGTGGTTTACGTCGCCAGATGAAAGCAATGCCTGTGAACCATCTGTGGTCCACGCCTGATTGAACGTGTTAACGATAAAGATACTGTTATGATACTGATAGATAGTCAACTATGCGAAATGAAATAAGGACATTATTTCTTCAATGAAATGACCGCCTCTATTCGATTTAGAATATCTTTATCAATGAATATCTTAGGAATAAAATTTCAAATTATAAAATGTTAAAGGAAAGACTGTCTTAGAATTGCGTCAGGAATCACCCTATAAAGAAGAGTGTATCAATTTCTGGACATCTTATATTATACATATTATTTTTATTAATAAGAGAACATAAAGTTTTATTAATCCTTTTAGTGCTGATTATTATAAGCCAAAAGTGTAATGAAATCATAGAAGACAAATTAAATTTTTACTTACTGTGAACAATCTGGGATCTATGGGTTGATTACATAATGTTCAATTAAGTTAATAAATGCTAGATTAAGTTACTTTTAAGTTATTATTTTACATACTAAAGTCATTCAACGAACGTATACAGGGTGACCGAAAATAAACGTAATCCCGGATAAAGGGTGATTTTTGACATTGAACTAAGTTGAAAAATCTTTAACCAATTTTTGATCCGAAGCTTAATTTTTAAGATATTTAATCCTAAATTTATCCTTAATTGGACAAAGATAGATAAGCATTTGAAGTGAGACAGAGTTGTGCTATCTCATTTCAACTATCTGTCTGTCTGTCTTATTAATAATACTTTTATTATTGAATATCTTGAAAACCAAGCTCCAAATTGAAAAGTGGATAAGGACTTTCCAATTTAGGTCAGCGCCACAAATCACCTCTTAACTGGGGTTGCGTTTATTTTTGGATACTCTGCGTATGCGTCCATAGCACTCAAATTCTGGTAATATTTTATTTTTTATTTTAAAAAGTTGTATAAAAAAATAGGTGGGTTCAAAACAATTTTTCACCAATCATTTTTCGATTTAAGACTTAGTTTTGAATACATTCAGTAATAAAGGGATTATTAGTTACCCAAAATCAATCAGTTATATAGGATGTCTGAAAGTCGACATATCATTTTTTAAGAGGTGATTACTGATTTAATTCTAAAAATATTTTTATTTTGGTATTTTTATAATTTAATTTAATTGGCTAATTAAGATATTCATTACAGAATATTTTTGAAATCATGAAGAATGGTGTTATCTTACTTTTATTACTTCATTATTTTTGTTTAACTAAAATTACCTTTATTATTGAATATCTTAAAAACTAAGCTTCGATTTGAAAGTGACAAAGAGGTTTACTACTTTCTTTGGCTTTGTTTTAAAGGTTTACCATTTAAAAAAGAATGTGCTATTTTCCAATTACCTTGTATGTATATTGTATGTATATATAATTGTGTAAAACAAATTATTTTATTTTTTAAAGATGGAACAACTCAAGTAGCAGTCTGAATAATACATTAAGACATCCTGTACCACCTTCATATCAAAGTGGCCCAATTCAATCGATGGGACTTAATGCGCCAGGAACAACTCCATCATATGAAAGATTTGATCCATATAAATCATCCATTCCAAATATAAGGAAATATTGATTTATTTATTCACGTAGTAAATATAATTCCTCGTGTTATTTCGAATAAACATATTTCTAAACTTTTTAAATATTATAAATTCTTTAGCAGTAAAATAAATTTAAATTGCTTTATATAATATTAGAAGTTACATTTGCACTAAAATTCAACAATAGATTTTGTGATGTGTAATTTTATACTTTCAATTACACAAGAATTCAGTATATATTATTATACAAGAATAACTGAATCTGTATTGTAATTTCATATAAATACTTTTAAAAGCACAATTTATACATATAGTTCAGATCCTTTATAGATAAATAAATAAGGAATTCTTACAAGAACTTATTTTAAAATATTAAAAGAATTTTAATAAGAAAATTTAATTTACTAACAGCCTTACTTAACTTTTTATTTTTAAATTCTAAATTTAATAGATGCTAATATCATGTTATTTCTTGATTTCCGGATGGACACCGCGTTCGGAATTATTATCTAATTACTGACGTTTCACAATATTCCAGATTGCTTCCTCAAGGCTATAGTGATCCTGACTGATGGATCTTGTCCTTAGGTTGTCCTAAAACAGGGTGTCCGAAAATTGATGGAACTTTTTTCAAGGGTGATTCCTGACTAAATTCTAGGAACTTTCTTCTCTTGGCATTTTTTGAATTAAAGCTTTATTTTCAAGTTATTTAATTGTAAAGATGCCATTAGTAAGACAAAGAAAAGACACACCGATAGTTGAAGCGAGGTGGCGGTACTCTATCTCGCTTCAACTACCGGAGTGTCTCTGTCTAACTAATGACATTTTTATCATAACCTGTGCCGACCAATCATTTTTTAATTGACTGGAGAATTAAAAAGCCGGGAGGATGATGCTCCAGATAAAATTAATCTGGTAGTCTTACTCTGTTAAGATTATCAGGATGTTTTTGTATTTCCAAAGCTTCTCTATGCTTCCTTGGAAAGTAGACAACATAGTATTTTTATCGAAAAGAATCTCATGTCCTGTTTCTATTTTATGTTCAAATAGAGTTGATTGACCTTGATATCTTAATCTGGTACATCTTATATGTTCTTTGATTCGTGTACTAATCTTTCTCCCGGTCTCTCCAATGTACATTTTACCACAGCTACACGGGATCTTATAGACGTTTGCTGTGCTTAGCTGCTGTGATTTTTGGTCTTTAGGATTTGGTAGAATTTGGCCTACTTTTTATGCAGGTTTAAATATTATCAGTTATACTTTGAACATACGGAAGGAATGCCATCTTGCGTTGCTCTACTTCTTTCCCTGTTTCTTTACTTTTATTTTGAGGTGCAGATTTATCCCTCATTTCCTCCGCCGTGTGATATAGAGTGTGTAACAATGATCCCCATCGAAATTTTAAGGGTTTGTAGAAGAAGTGATTCTAAGATGATTTTTCATTTACCACATTTTAACCTGAAGCTTAGTTTTTGAGATATTTAATGATAAAGGTACTATTAGTTAGACAGAGACATTTAATTGGTTGAAGTAAGATAACACCGTTCTCTCTCACTTAACCTATCTACCTGTTTTTGTCTAATTAATATAGTACCTTTATCATTAAATATCTCAAAAACTAGACTTCAGATTAGAATATGGTAAATGAAAAATCGTCTTAGAATCATTCCCTTTACAACCTCTTAAAATTTCGAAGGGGATCATTGTTACACCCTATATATCTCTTTTTGAATAGCCATTTTGGACCAGTACTTGTTATTACTTTTTTAATTGTCCGGTCAATTAAAAAATGATTGGTCGATGTAGTCAACCATAAAGTGCATGCGGATATATAAAGATGACCTGAGGACAGGATTCATCAGTCAGAATCATAGTAACCCTAAAGAAGCAATCTGGAATGTTTGCGGAACATCGGTAATTAAATAATAATTCCGAACGCGGTGTCCATCTGAAAATGGAGAAATATTATGATTATGTCCGCAAAAGCATAAAAACTAAGGCTAATATCATGTGTTTTATTATTAAAAATAACAAATAATATAAAATAGTGTAGTATTATAAAGCATATATTGTCTAAATATATAACAGTATATATATATATATATATATATATATATATATATATATATATATATATATATATATATACATCTGCAGGGGTGTTCAATTATCTATGTCCAAACAAAATATTAATATGTTACTTAACATATTTATTCTGAAAAACGTAGTAATTAACGCACCAAAAAATTACAAACCGGTTTTTTCTTTTCCCTTTTCCTTTGATTTTTATGTATTTATTATTTCCAACTATCTTAGCTATTTCAAAATAAAGATCTACTTATGTTGCATATTTAGAAAATAAAATTTTTTTTAAATTGCTAAACCTAAAATCGTATATTCATACTTTGACTAGTCAATATAACATCGCATGTTTTGCAACAAAATTCATATAGTTCTGTGATATAACCACAACACACACACTTAATTACTCTTAATGTAACTCACTGTAAAAATAATTATAGTCTCGTGAAAGGTATGTATTAGTATTTTTTTTGCAGAATTTGAACTATATTCACTATATTATCTATGATAAAATAAGAAGAATGCTAACAGACAGGATTTTTGTTTATATTTTGCTATTTTGAATAAAAAAGAAAATAAACTTTCTGATAAATATTCTTTAAAAAGTTAAATAGCAATGAAATAATAGATCAGACATAAATAATTAAAGACCTGTGCGTTTGCGTATGTGTGTGCGTGTGTGTGTAAAAAAAAGTACGTATGGTATTCTAATATATTTTAAATGGAAACACAAATACAATTTTTGAGAGTTATAAAAATTGAAACAGCTTTTGTATATTTGTTAATAAAATCTAAAATGTTTACACTTTAAATTATAACATATATTAATGAAATATTTGCATGACTAAATATTTTAACTTTTAAAAAATTAACTTGATTAAGGTAGAAAATAATTTGCCTGTGTGTATGTATTTATATGTTTATGTCTATGTTGGCATAAGTTTATTAATTATACGTGCGTACGCGCGCGCGTGTGTACACATACCCACGTTAATCAAATATATACAAGATGTAAGAATGACCCAGGGTCAAATTTTAGGAGGTTGTAGAGGAAGTGATTCTAAGAAGATTTTTCATTTAACACATTTTAATCCGAAGCTTAGTTTTTGAGATATTTAATGATAAAGGTAATATATTAGTTAGACAGAGACAGTCAACTGGTTGAAGTGAGATAACACCACTCTCGCTCACTTCAACTATCTGTCTCTGTCTAACCAATAGCACCTTTATCATTAAATATCTCAAAAACTAAGCTTCGGATTAAAATATGTTAAATGAAAAATTTTCTTAGAATCACTCCCTCTATAATCCCTTAAAATTTCTCCTAAAATCAATGTTACATCCCATATATATATATAATAGAAGGGCTATATGAAATTATTATATTTATATAGAATTTGGTATTGTATATTTAGTATAAACACATACTTTAAATAAATTATACTTTACTTATAAAATACAGACAAAGTGTAATTAACTTTCTGTAAACACATGCAATTTCAACATATTTGTGTTTTATAATAAATTATTAATCTAATTAATAAAAGGAAAATGCTCTTTTTTATTTTTAAGAAGGATAGTACTAAATAATTCTCTAAATTTATTTAAAAGCTATGATTATTTTTAAATTTCTAAAGTAAATAAAGCTTAAGAAACTGACATAATATTTATTTTAAATAAAATTAGTACTTTAATAATGTATAAATTTTAATAATGATTATAAAAATGTTTAGCGTTAGTATAAAATTTATTAAAATTTTGAAATACAGTTATTACTTTTATTTTATTTATAATAAAAAAAAATTGTAGAAATGTAATAATGATCTACCGAAAAATATAGGGTTATGGAAAAAGTAAATTTGATTCGATTTATCTTTTATTATTTTTTAATTTAGAATAATGTTTTTAAGATATTTTATAATGTTAATAACATTATAAGTTAATAAGTTTATAATGATATTTTATAACTCTATTTAGTTAAGATACAACCTTTTAATATCGGGAAAGGATCTTAAGATAACTCTCACCCGACCAAAATCATAGTTTTCGCTTTACTTTCTTAAGAGGATGTAAACTCGATCGAAAATCGTATTTTTCAGATTTCTCCCTTAAAAATGAACGGATTTGGAAATCGTTTGACATGAATAATTAGGGAAGTCGAAGAATACTTTGTTCAGAGTGTTTTGTCTAAACATCGATAAAAAAAATTAAAGTTACTAGATTTTCATTAACAATTTGTACTTTTACAAAAAAATAAAGAATTTAATCGAAAAAAGGGCTCTATACAAGAGTTTTATTTTTTAAAGATATCATTCCAGTCTAATTTCAATCATTTATTCTAAGAAATGAGAGAGAAATCCGAAAAGTACGATTTTGCTAAAAATATTCGACTGTTTTATCTCAAAACAGATAAAGCAGCAAAAATTAGTTCATCGTTTTTTGTATAGATGGATAACATGAAAGTACTGATTAGTATGACAAAGATAAAAGATCTCTTTCTGAAGTGAAAGGAAGAGAGTAATGTGTTTGTAGTAGTGAGTCAAAGGCTATAGTAATGCTTGCAGGTTATATAGTATGTTCTGTATATTATCGTATTGTAAGCAAAAACCATAGCCAGTACGGCAGTACTCTATCTCTTTCTTCCTTTTTTACTATCTTTTTTCTCTTTTACGTATTCTAATGCCGGCAGATGACTTATACACATATTCTTACCTTTAGAAGTATGCGTACTTCAGAATTTTATACAAGGTGTCCGGAAATTGGCGCATTTCCTCCTAGGGGTAGTTTTCTGAGGGTAAATAGAGTCGAAAAGTCCTTGGCCACTTTTCAATCCAGAGCTTAGTTTTTGAGATATTTAATAATAAAGGTAATATATATATATATATATATATTAGTTAGACAGAAATAGTCAATTGGTTGAAGTGAGATAGCATTTCTCTGTCTCACTTCAACTATCTATCTGTCTGTGTCCAATCAATAGTTAGTTAAATTAATCCTCAGATAAAAAAGTAATAAATGAAAATTTGTTTTAGAATCATTTTCTCAACAATCTCTTAAATTTATGAAACATGTTATTGTTACACTCTATACATTATTTAATATAATTTATAAAATGTCGATTTTTACCATTTCTTCGGCAGTTAGAGGCTCATTACCTGTCTCACTTTGAAAAAACTGTAACAAGAAATTGTTTATGTTAATAAAAATATTAATAAAAATAATAATAACTAATAAAGAATTATGATTTTATATTTAATTGTTAGGTTGGTGCGAATGAAATGTCGGATTCTTAAGTGAATATATTAAACTGCATATCTTTTTCCAAAAGCTGTTTATTTAATCAAAATATGCTCCATTTACTTCAATACACTTTTCCCAACGAGATTTTAATGCATAGATGTCTGTCTTGAAGAAATTCTGATCATTAGAATCAATGAACTCTGATATGGCACTTTTCAGACTGTCTTCATTTTCGAACTGTTTGGCCCGTAAAAACAGTTTTAAATGTTTAAATAAATGAAAGTCGGTTGGCGAAAGATCTGGTGAATAAGGTGGGTGCTGCAAAATTTCATATTTTAATTCATTTAATTTCGCAATTGTTTTATACGATGTATGCGGCCGAGCGTTGTCGTGGAGAAGTATTGGGCCATGCCAGTTAACAAGTGATGGTGGTAAAATTTTCAATTTTTCATGCATTTCTTCAATGTACTGGCAATACTTTTCGGCTGTAATTGTCATTCCAGTTTGAAGGAATGAGTAGTGTATTACTCCAGTCACATTCCACCAAACTGTGATTAAAACTTTCCGTGGATGAAATGATGGCCGTGGAGTATAAGCACAAGTCTCATCCCTATCAAGCCACCGAGCATATATTTTTCATCACAAGTAATGATCCGATCGAAAAATGGATCTCGATTAAATCGGGTTAGCAATGATGAGCATACGTTCAAGCGATCCAGCTTATTTCGCTCGGTTAGCTCGTACGGTACCCACTTATCCATTTTTTTCACCTTGCCAATTTCAGAAAGATGTCGCAATATTGTTGTATGGTCAACTTCCATTCTGGCAGCAAGTTCCCTTGAAGAAACAGTTGGATTCGTTTCCACCAATGCTTTCAGAGCATTATTTTTCACAGACGTTTCGGGTCTTCCACGCGGTTCATTTTGCAGGGAAAAATCACCAGACCGAAATTTTTCAAACCAACGCTGCACTTTTCGATCGTTCACAGTATTCTCCCCAAACGCCTGGTTTATATTGCGTGCAGCTTTTGCAGCATTATTACCAAGTTTATACTCATATAAGAAAATTACATGAATATCGGTTGAATTCATATCGGTGCAAAATTCAAAGCAAATAACAAAAGAGAACACTTTAGAGAAAATCTTCTTTGCTAAATTGTAACTCTGGCAATGGACAGTACGACTATAAACCAGGTAATGTCAAAAAAAAGTATAACAAAAACAGGGAGATAAACGTTCACATTTAAAGTAAACCCGACATTTCATACGCACCAACCTAATATTAAGTTATATATTAAATATTTATATGTTAATAAAATTAAAACTATATGATATACAGGGTGTAACAAAACTACCGCACTTCCTTAAAGGGGGTGATTCCTGATGCTATTCTAAGAAATTTTTCCTGTTGCCATTTTTTAATCTAAAGCTTAGTTTTCTAGATATTCAATGGTAAAGATGCCATTAGTTAGACGGAGACACTCCGATAGTTGAAGTGAGATAGCATTTCTCTGTCTCACTTCAACTATCTATCTGTCTTTTTCTAACTATTAGTACTTATATTATTTAATATCTCGAAAACTAAGCTTTAGATTAAAAAATCGTAAGAGGAAAAAGTTATTAGAATAGCGTCAGGAATCACCCCCTTTAAGGAAGTGCGGTCGTTTTGTTACACCCTGTATACAGGGTGGGGCAATAACTTTGTCCACCTTGAATATGTCCATTATTTGTAATAATAGAAACAAATGTTATATAAAAAATCTGTATGATACAGAGAGGAGCATATTATAATGTAAACAATGTTGATTTAGGTGGAGGTACAGAGGAGATTTGAAGGTCATTATCAGTTTTTTAAATGGAATAATATTTTTTTGTAATAGTATGTGATAGCGGGCGTTGAAATTATTTCATCAAGCTATTGTTGAAGGTCATACAAGGTCAAATATAACAATAAAATAAAGTTTATTAAATTATATTATACATTAGATACTTAGTACTAGGTAAACAAGTGACCTCTCAATTTTGTTTATATCATAGCAAAAACATTGTGTTTATAACATTGGCATGAAATATCAGTAATTAGTCTCAGTGGATAGCGTTAGATTGAATAGAGAGATTTTTTTCTCTGAGGAGCTTTAACCACTTGCGCTGGCAAAAAATTGACTGACGCGTGTACCAGAACGGTCCAGTGCAACTCGCTGGGAGGCGTCACGCAGTGTTCGATGGGAGGAGCCGAGTTACGCACAGATTTATTCAGCACGGCTGAGTTCAGCACGACTTTTTTCAGCAATTCCAGATTTCGCACAGCCGGATTATGCATGACCTGTTTATACACGAGTTTTATGGATGGCCGGATGGCGCATCGTTCGTTTCTGAAGATTGACCGAAATTAGCACATATTTAAAATTTGTTGTGTACATTTTAATTTTATTAATGTTTGAATAATTAATATTATTTTTTAATATTTATTATGGTTTTTGTTAATTAAGGGAAGAGCCGAGATAAACATAATTTAAATGCGCACGGCTGTATTGTACTCTTATATATTTGTATACGAACAAAATGTACACAATTATTTTTTATTTTTTTTTATCATAGATTTCTTCATTTTCTTAAAGTATTTATACATTTTTATATCTCAATTGTGAACTATTTATTTATAAATTTTATATCTTAAAAATTATATAATATATAGGGGTTGAAACACACACCACCAGGTGATAACTACTTACAACGTAATTTTTTGGATTCGAGGTTTTATCTTTCGAGGTTTTTTTCAATTCGAGGTTCTGTCTTTCGAGGTTCTGTCTTTTCGAGGTTCTGTCTATTCAAGATTCTGTCTTTTCGAGGTTCTGTCTTTCTAGGTTCTGTCTTTCGAGGTTAAGAATTCGAGTTTCCGTCTTGATACCATTAAATTGACAACTTACATAGTTTAAATGGTATATAAAAATAAACAGATCCATATATATAATTATTTCAAAATAAAATAATGATATATTAAAACAAACACAAATTAGTTTATAACTGACAAAATAACACAATAGTCAATATAAAGTTAACACACATGTCTTAAAGCATAAAACTAATATTCTAAATACATATACTTTTAATTATACAAAATGAACAACATAACTATACTCACAAAATAGACTAGTAATTTTTCTGGTTATTTTAAGTATGTGCTAAATTCGGTCAATCTTCAGAAACGAACGGTGCGCCATCCGGCCATCCATAGAACTCGTTGTGTATAAACAGGTCATGCATAATCCGGCTGTGCGACATCTGGAATTGCTGAAAAAAGTCGTGCTGAATACAGCCGTGCTGAATAAATCTGTGCGTAACTCGGCACCACCCGTTCTATACGCCAAAATGCTTCATTTGCATTCCCTAATAGAGCTGAGAGACCAGTTTCGATCAAATCGATCGATTTCAAAAAATCACCTTTTTCATCGAAAAGTTCTATTCGGAGGCCTTTAACTCGAGAACGGAACATCCGATCTTGATGTTCTATACGCCAAAATGCTTCATTTGCATTCCCTAATAGAGCTGAGAGACCAGTTTCGATCAAATCGATCGATTTCAAAAAATCACCTTTTTCATCGAAAAGTTCTATTCGGAGGCCTTTAACTCGAGAACGGAACATCCGATCTTGATGTTCTATACGCCAAAATGCTTCATTTGCATTCCCTAATAGAGCTGAGAGACCAGTTTCGATCAAATCGATCGATTTCAAAAAATCACCTTTTTCATCGAAAAGTTCTATTCGGAGGCCTTTAACTCGAGAACGGAACATCCGATCTTGATGTTCTATACGCCAAAATGCTTCATTTGCATTCCCTAATAGAGCTGAGAAACCAGTTTCGATCAAATCGATCGATTTCAAAAAATCACCTTTTTCATCGAAAAGTTCTATTCGGAGGCCTTTAACTCGAGAACGGAACATCCGATCTTGATGTTCTATACGCCAAAATGCTTCATTTGCATTCCCTAATAGAGCTGAGAGACCAGTTTCGATCAAATCGATCGATTTCAAAAAATCACCTTTTTCATCGAAAAGTTCTATTCGGAGGCCTTTAACTCGAGAACGGAACATCCGATCTTGATGTTCTATACGCCAAAATGCTTCATTTGCATTCCCTAATAGAGCTGAGAGACCAGTTTCGATCAAATCGATCGATTTCAAAAAATCACCTTTTTCATCGAAAAGTTCTATTCGGAGGCCTTTAACTCGAGAACGGAACATCCGATCTTGATGTTCTATACGCCAAAATGCTTCATTTGCATTCCCTAATAGAGCTGAGAGACCAGTTTCGATCAAATCGATCGATTTCAAAAAATCACCTTTTTCATCGAAAAGTTCTATTCGGAGGCCTTTAACTCGAGAACGGAACATCCGATCTTGATGTTCTATACGCCAAAATGCTTCATTTGCATTCCCTAATAGAGCTGAGAGACCAGTTTCGATCAAATCGATCGATTTCAAAAAATCACCTTTTTCATCGAAAAGTTCTATTCGGAGGCCTTTAACTCGAGAACGGAACATCCGATCTTGATGTTCTATACGCCAAAATGCTTCATTTGCATTCCCTAATAGAGCTGAGAGACCAGTTTCGATCAAATCGATCGATTTCAAAAAATCACCTTTTTCATCGAAAAGTTCTATTCGGAGGCCTTTAACTCGAGAACGGAACATCCGATCTTGATGTTCTATACGCCAAAATGCTTCATTTGCATTCCCTAATAGAGCTGAGAGACCAGTTTCGATCAAATCGATCGATTTCAAAAAATCACCTTTTTCATCGAAAAGTTCTATTCGGAGGCCTTTAACTCGAGAACGGAACATCCGATCTTGATGTTCTATACGCCAAAATGCTTCATTTGCATTCCCTAATAGAGCTGAGAGACCAGTTTCGATCAAATCGATCGATTTCAAAAAATCACCTTTTTCATCGAAAAGTTCTATTCGGAGGCCTTTAACTCGAGAACGGAACATCCGATCTTGATGTTCTATACGCCAAAATGCTTCATTTGCATTCCCTAATAGAGCTGAGAGACCAGTTTCGATCAAATCGATCGATTTCAAAAAATCACCTTTTTCATCGAAAAGTTCTATTCGGAGGCCTTTAACTCGAGAACGGAACATCCGATCTTGATGTTCTATACGCCAAAATGCTTCATTTGCATTCCCTAATAGAGCTGAGAGACCAGTTTCGATCAAATCGATCGATTTCAAAAAATCACCTTTTTCATCGAAAAGTTCTATTCGGAGGCCTTTAACTCGAGAACGGAACATCCGATCTTGATGTTCTATACGCCAAAATGCTTCATTTGCATTCCCTAATAGAGCTGAGAGACCAGTTTCGATCAAATCGATCGATTTCAAAAAATCACCTTTTTCATCGAAAAGTTCTATTCGGAGGCCTTTAACTCGAGAACGGAACATCCGATCTTGATGTTCTATACGCCAAAATGCTTCATTTGCATTCCCTAATAGAGCTGAGAGACCAGTTTCGATCAAATCGATCGATTTCAAAAAATCACCTTTTTCATCGAAAAGTTCTATTCGGAGGCCTTTAACTCGAGAACGGAACATCCGATCTTGATGTTCTATACGCCAAAATGCTTCATTTGCATTCCCTAATAGAGCTGAGAGACCAGTTTCGATCAAATCGATCGATTTCAAAAAATCACCTTTTTCATCGAAAAGTTCTATTCGGAGGCCTTTAACTCGAGAACGGAACATCCGATCTTGATGTTCTATACGCCAAAATGCTTCATTTGCATTCCCTAATAGAGCTGAGAGACCAGTTTCGATCAAATCGATCGATTTCAAAAAATCACCTTTTTCATCGAAAAGTTCTATTCGGAGGCCTTTAACTCGAGAACGGAACATCCGATCTTGATGTTCTATACGCCAAAATGCTTCATTTGCATTCCCTAATAGAGCTGAGAGACCAGTTTCGATCAAATCGATCGATTTCAAAAAATCACCTTTTTCATCGAAAAGTTCTATTCGGAGGCCTTTAACTCGAGAACGGAACATCCGATCTTGATGTTCTATACGCCAAAATGCTTCATTTGCATTCCCTAATAGAGCTGAGAGACCAGTTTCGATCAAATCGATCGATTTCAAAAAATCACCTTTTTCATCGAAAAGTTCTATTCGGAGGCCTTTAACTCGAGAACGGAACATCCGATCTTGATGTTCTATACGCCAAAATGCTTCATTTGCATTCCCTAATAGAGCTGAGAGACCAGTTTCGATCAAATCGATCGATTTCAAAAAATCACCTTTTTCATCGAAAAGTTCTATTCGGAGGCCTTTAACTCGAGAACGGAACATCCGATCTTGATGTTCTATACGCCAAAATGCTTCATTTGCATTCCCTAATAGAGCTGAGAGACCAGTTTCGATCAAATCGATCGATTTCAAAAAATCACCTTTTTCATCGAAAAGTTCTATTCGGAGGCCTTTAACTCGAGAACGGAACATCCGATCTTGATGTTCTATACGCCAAAATGCTTCATTTGCATTCCCTAATAGAGCTGAGAGACCAGTTTCGATCAAATCGATCGATTTCAAAAAATCACCTTTTTCATCGAAAAGTTCTATTCGGAGGCCTTTAACTCGAGAACGGAACATCCGATCTTGATGTTCTATACGCCAAAATGCTTCATTTGCATTCCCTAATAGAGCTGAGAGACCAGTTTCGATCAAATCGATCGATTTCAAAAAATCACCTTTTTCCGAAAAGTTCTATTCGGAGGCCTTTAACTCGAGAACGGAACATCCGATCTTGATGTTCTATACGCCAAAATGCTTCATTTGCATTCCCTAATAGAGCTGAGAGACCAGTTTCGATCAAATCGATCGATTTCAAAAAATCACCTTTTTCATCGAAAAGTTCTATTCGGAGGCCTTTAACTCGAGAACGGAACATCCGATCTTGATGTTCTATACGCCAAAATGCTTCATTTGCATTCCCTAATAGAGCTGAGAGACCAGTTTCGATCAAATCGATCGATTTCAAAAAATCACCTTTTTCATCGAAAAGTTCTATTCGGAGGCCTTTAACTCGAGAACGGAACATCCGATCTTGATGTTCTATACGCCAAAATGCTTCATTTGCATTCCCTAATAGAGCTGAGAGACCAGTTTCGATCAAATCGATCGATTTCAAAAAATCACCTTTTTCATCGAAAAGTTCTATTCGGAGGCCTTTAACTCGAGAACGGAACATCCGATCTTGATGTTCTATACGCCAAAATGCTTCATTTGCATTCCCTAATAGAGCTGAGAGACCAGTTTCGATCAAATCGATCGATTTCAAAAAATCACCTTTTTCATCGAAAAGTTCTATTCGGAGGCCTTTAACTCGAGAACGGAACATCCGATCTTGATGTTCTATACGCCAAAATGCTTCATTTGCATTCCCTAATAGAGCTGAGAGACCAGTTTCGATCAAATCGATCGATTTCAAAAAATCACCTTTTTCATCGAAAAGTTCTATTCGGAGGCCTTTAACTCGAGAACGGAACATCCGATCTTGATGTTCTATACGCCAAAATGCTTCATTTGCATTCCCTAATAGAGCTGAGAGACCAGTTTCGATCAAATCGATCGATTTCAAAAAATCACCTTTTTCATCGAAAAGTTCTATTCGGAGGCCTTTAACTCGAGAACGGAACATCCGATCTTGATGTTCTATACGCCAAAATGCTTCATTTGCATTCCCTAATAGAGCTGAGAGACCAGTTTCGATCAAATCGATCGATTTCAAAAAATCACCTTTTTCATCGAAAAGTTCTATTCGGAGGCCTTTAACTCGAGAACGGAACATCCGATCTTGATGTTCTATACGCCAAAATGCTTCATTTGCATTCCCTAATAGAGCTGAGAGACCAGTTTCGATCAAATCGATCGATTTCAAAAAATCACCTTTTTCATCGAAAAGTTCTATTCGGAGGCCTTTAACTCGAGAACGGAACATCCGATCTTGATGTTCTATACGCCAAAATGCTTCATTTGCATTCCCTAATAGAGCTGAGAGACCAGTTTCGATCAAATCGATCGATTTCAAAAAATCACCTTTTTCATCGAAAAGTTCTATTCGGAGGCCTTTAACTCGAGAACGGAACATCCGATCTTGATGTTCTATACGCCAAAATGCTTCATTTGCATTCCCTAATAGAGCTGAGAGACCAGTTTCGATCAAATCGATCGATTTCAAAAAATCACCTTTTTCATCGAAAAGTTCTATTCGGAGGCCTTTAACTCGAGAACGGAACATCCGATCTTGATGTTCTATACGCCAAAATGCTTCATTTGCATTCCCTAATAGAGCTGAGAGACCAGTTTCGATCAAATCGATCGATTTCAAAAAATCACCTTTTTCATCGAAAAGTTCTATTCGGAGGCCTTTAACTCGAGAACGGAACATCCGATCTTGATGTTCTATACGCCAAAATGCTTCATTTGCATTCCCTAATAGAGCTGAGAGACCAGTTTCGATCAAATCGATCGATTTCAAAAAATCACCTTTTTCATCGAAAAGTTCTATTCGGAGGCCTTTAACTCGAGAACGGAACATCCGATCTTGATGTTCTATACGCCAAAATGCTTCATTTGCATTCCCTAATAGAGCTGAGAGACCAGTTTCGATCAAATCGATCGATTTCAAAAAATCACCTTTTTCATCGAAAAGTTCTATTCGGAGGCCTTTAACTCGAGAACGGAACATCCGATCTTGATGTTCTATACGCCAAAATGCTTCATTTGCATTCCCTAATAGAGCTGAGAGACCAGTTTCGATCAAATCGATCGATTTCAAAAAATCACCTTTTTCATCGAAAAGTTCTATTCGGAGGCCTTTAACTCGAGAACGGAACATCCGATCTTGATGTTCTATACGCCAAAATGCTTCATTTGCATTCCCTAATAGAGCTGAGAGACCAGTTTCGATCAAATCGATCGATTTCAAAAAATCACCTTTTTCATCGAAAAGTTCTATTCGGAGGCCTTTAACTCGAGAACGGAACATCCGATCTTGATGTTCTATACGCCAAAATGCTTCATTTGCATTCCCTAATAGAGCTGAGAGACCAGTTTCGATCAAATCGATCGATTTCAAAAAATCACCTTTTTCATCGAAAAGTTCTATTCGGAGGCCTTTAACTCGAGAACGGAACATCCGATCTTGATGTTCTATACGCCAAAATGCTTCATTTGCATTCCCTAATAGAGCTGAGAGACCAGTTTCGATCAAATCGATCGATTTCAAAAAATCACCTTTTTCATCGAAAAGTTCTATTCGGAGGCCTTTAACTCGAGAACGGAACATCCGATCTTGATGTTCTATACGCCAAAATGCTTCATTTGCATTCCCTAATAGAGCTGAGAGACCAGTTTCGATCAAATCGATCGATTTCAAAAAATCACCTTTTTCATCGAAAAGTTCTATTCGGAGGCCTTTAACTCGAGAACGGAACATCCGATCTTGATGTTCTATACGCCAAAATGCTTCATTTGCATTCCCTAATAGAGCTGAGAGACCAGTTTCGATCAAATCGATCGATTTCAAAAAATCACCTTTTTCATCGAAAAGTTCTATTCGGAGGCCTTTAACTCGAGAACGGAACATCCGATCTTGATGTTCTATACGCCAAAATGCTTCATTTGCATTCCCTAATAGAGCTGAGAGACCAGTTTCGATCAAATCGATCGATTTCAAAAAATCACCTTTTTCATCGAAAAGTTCTATTCGGAGGCCTTTAACTCGAGAACGGAACATCCGATCTTGATGTTCTATACGCCAAAATGCTTCATTTGCATTCCCTAATAGAGCTGAGAGACCAGTTTCGATCAAATCGATCGATTTCAAAAAATCACCTTTTTCATCGAAAAGTTCTATTCGGAGGCCTTTAACTCGAGAACGGAACATCCGATCTTGATGTTCTATACGCCAAAATGCTTCATTTGCATTCCCTAATAGAGCTGAGAGACCAGTTTCGATCAAATCGATCGATTTCAAAAAATCACCTTTTTCATCGAAAAGTTCTATTCGGAGGCCTTTAACTCGAGAACGGAACATCCGATCTTGATGTTCTATACGCCAAAATGCTTCATTTGCATTCCCTAATAGAGCTGAGAGACCAGTTTCGATCAAATCGATCGATTTCAAAAAATCACCTTTTTCATCGAAAAGTTCTATTCGGAGGCCTTTAACTCGAGAACGGAACATCCGATCTTGATGTTCTATACGCCAAAATGCTTCATTTGCATTCCCTAATAGAGCTGAGAGACCAGTTTCGATCAAATCGATCGATTTCAAAAAATCACCTTTTTCATCGAAAAGTTCTATTCGGAGGCCTTTAACTCGAGAACGGAACATCCGATCTTGATGTTCTATACGCCAAAATGCTTCATTTGCATTCCCTAATAGAGCTGAGAGACCAGTTTCGATCAAATCGATCGATTTCAAAAAATCACCTTTTTCATCGAAAAGTTCTATTCGGAGGCCTTTAACTCGAGAACGGAACATCCGATCTTGATGTTCTATACGCCAAAATGCTTCATTTGCATTCCCTAATAGAGCTGAGAGACCAGTTTCGATCAAATCGATCGATTTCAAAAAATCACCTTTTTCATCGAAAAGTTCTATTCGGAGGCCTTTAACTCGAGAACGGAACATCCGATCTTGATGTTCTATACGCCAAAATGCTTCATTTGCATTCCCTAATAGAGCTGAGAGACCAGTTTCGATCAAATCGATCGATTTCAAAAAATCACCTTTTTCATCGAAAAGTTCTATTCGGAGGCCTTTAACTCGAGAACGGAACATCCGATCTTGATGTTCTATACGCCAAAATGCTTCATTTGCATTCCCTAATAGAGCTGAGAGACCAGTTTCGATCAAATCGATCGATTTCAAAAAATCACCTTTTTCATCGAAAAGTTCTATTCGGAGGCCTTTAACTCGAGAACGGAACATCCGATCTTGATGTTCTATACGCCAAAATGCTTCATTTGCATTCCCTAATAGAGCTGAGAGACCAGTTTCGATCAAATCGATCGATTTCAAAAAATCACCTTTTTCATCGAAAAGTTCTATTCGGAGGCCTTTAACTCGAGAACGGAACATCCGATCTTGATGTTCTATACGCCAAAATGCTTCATTTGCATTCCCTAATAGAGCTGAGAGACCAGTTTCGATCAAATCGATCGATTTCAAAAAATCACCTTTTTCATCGAAAAGTTCTATTCGGAGGCCTTTAACTCGAGAACGGAACATCCGATCTTGATGTTCTATACGCCAAAATGCTTCATTTGCATTCCCTAATAGAGCTGAGAGACCAGTTTCGATCAAATCGATCGATTTCAAAAAATCACCTTTTTCATCGAAAAGTTCTATTCGGAGGCCTTTAACTCGAGAACGGAACATCCGATCTTGATGTTCTATACGCCAAAATGCTTCATTTGCATTCCCTAATAGAGCTGAGAGACCAGTTTCGATCAAATCGATCGATTTCAAAAAATCACCTTTTTCATCGAAAAGTTCTATTCGGAGGCCTTTAACTCGAGAACGGAACATCCGATCTTGATGTTCTATACGCCAAAATGCTTCATTTGCATTCCCTAATAGAGCTGAGAGACCAGTTTCGATCAAATCGATCGATTTCAAAAAATCACCTTTTTCATCGAAAAGTTCTATTCGGAGGCCTTTAACTCGAGAACGGAACATCCGATCTTGATGTTCTATACGCCAAAATGCTTCATTTGCATTCCCTAATAGAGCTGAGAGACCAGTTTCGATCAAATCGATCGATTTCAAAAAATCACCTTTTTCATCGAAAAGTTCTATTCGGAGGCCTTTAACTCGAGAACGGAACATCCGATCTTGATGTTCTATACGCCAAAATGCTTCATTTGCATTCCCTAATAGAGCTGAGAGACCAGTTTCGATCAAATCGATCGATTTCAAAAAATCACCTTTTTCATCGAAAAGTTCTATTCGGAGGCCTTTAACTCGAGAACGGAACATCCGATCTTGATGTTCTATACGCCAAAATGCTTCATTTGCATTCCCTAATAGAGCTGAGAGACCAGTTTCGATCAAATCGATCGATTTCAAAAAATCACCTTTTTCATCGAAAAGTTCTATTCGGAGGCCTTTAACTCGAGAACGGAACATCCGATCTTGATGTTCTATACGCCAAAATGCTTCATTTGCATTCCCTAATAGAGCTGAGAGACCAGTTTCGATCAAATCGATCGATTTCAAAAAATCACCTTTTTCATCGAAAAGTTCTATTCGGAGGCCTTTAACTCGAGAACGGAACATCCGATCTTGATGTTCTATACGCCAAAATGCTTCATTTGCATTCCCTAATAGAGCTGAGAGACCAGTTTCGATCAAATCGATCGATTTCAAAAAATCACCTTTTTCATCGAAAAGTTCTATTCGGAGGCCTTTAACTCGAGAACGGAACATCCGATCTTGATGTTCTATACGCCAAAATGCTTCATTTGCATTCCCTAATAGAGCTGAGAGACCAGTTTCGATCAAATCGATCGATTTCAAAAAATCACCTTTTTCATCGAAAAGTTCTATTCGGAGGCCTTTAACTCGAGAACGGAACATCCGATCTTGATGTTCTATACGCCAAAATGCTTCATTTGCATTCCCTAATAGAGCTGAGAGACCAGTTTCGATCAAATCGATCGATTTCAAAAAATCACCTTTTTCATCGAAAAGTTCTATTCGGAGGCCTTTAACTCGAGAACGGAACATCCGATCTTGATGTTCTATACGCCAAAATGCTTCATTTGCATTCCCTAATAGAGCTGAGAGACCAGTTTCGATCAAATCGATCGATTTCAAAAAATCACCTTTTTCATCGAAAAGTTCTATTCGGAGGCCTTTAACTCGAGAACGGAACATCCGATCTTGATGTTCTATACGCCAAAATGCTTCATTTGCATTCCCTAATAGAGCTGAGAGACCAGTTTCGATCAAATCGATCGATTTCAAAAAATCACCTTTTTCATCGAAAAGTTCTATTCGGAGGCCTTTAACTCGAGAACGGAACATCCGATCTTGATGTTCTATACGCCAAAATGCTTCATTTGCATTCCCTAATAGAGCTGAGAGACCAGTTTCGATCAAATCGATCGATTTCAAAAAATCACCTTTTTCATCGAAAAGTTCTATTCGGAGGCCTTTAACTCGAGAACGGAACATCCGATCTTGATGTTCTATACGCCAAAATGCTTCATTTGCATTCCCTAATAGAGCTGAGAGACCAGTTTCGATCAAATCGATCGATTTCAAAAAATCACCTTTTTCATCGAAAAGTTCTATTCGGAGGCCTTTAACTCGAGAACGGAACATCCGATCTTGATGTTCTATACGCCAAAATGCTTCATTTGCATTCCCTAATAGAGCTGAGAGACCAGTTTCGATCAAATCGATCGATTTCAAAAAATCACCTTTTTCATCGAAAAGTTCTATTCGGAGGCCTTTAACTCGAGAACGGAACATCCGATCTTGATGTTCTATACGCCAAAATGCTTCATTTGCATTCCCTAATAGAGCTGAGAGACCAGTTTCGATCAAATCGATCGATTTCAAAAAATCACCTTTTTCATCGAAAAGTTCTATTCGGAGGCCTTTAACTCGAGAACGGAACATCCGATCTTGATGTTCTATACGCCAAAATGCTTCATTTGCATTCCCTAATAGAGCTGAGAGACCAGTTTCGATCAAATCGATCGATTTCAAAAAATCACCTTTTTCATCGAAAAGTTCTATTCGGAGGCCTTTAACTCGAGAACGGAACATCCGATCTTGATGTTCTATACGCCAAAATGCTTCATTTGCATTCCCTAATAGAGCTGAGAGACCAGTTTCGATCAAATCGATCGATTTCAAAAAATCACCTTTTTCATCGAAAAGTTCTATTCGGAGGCCTTTAACTCGAGAACGGAACATCCGATCTTGATGTTCTATACGCCAAAATGCTTCATTTGCATTCCCTAATAGAGCTGAAAGACCAGTTTCGATCAAATCGATCGATTTCAAAAAATCACCTTTTTCATCGAAAAGTTCTATTCGGAGGCCTTTAACTCGAGAACGGAACATCCGATCTTGATGTTCTATACGCCAAAATGCTTCATTTGCATTCCCTAATAGAGCTGAGAGACCAGTTTCGATCAAATCGATCGATTTCAAAAAATCACCTTTTTCATCGAAAAGTTCTATTCGGAGGCCTTTAACTCGAGAACGGAACATCCGATCTTGATGTTCTATACGCCAAAATGCTTCATTTGCATTCCCTAATAGAGCTGAGAGACCAGTTTCGATCAAATCGATCGATTTCAAAAAATCACCTTTTTCATCGAAAAGTTCTATTCGGAGGCCTTTAACTCGAGAACGGAACATCCGATCTTGATGTTCTATACGCCAAAATGCTTCATTTGCATTCCCTAATAGAGCTGAGAGACCAGTTTCGATCAAATCGATCGATTTCAAAAAATCACCTTTTTCATCGAAAAGTTCTATTCGGAGGCCTTTAACTCGAGAACGGAACATCCGATCTTGATGTTCTATACGCCAAAATGCTTCATTTGCATTCCCTAATAGAGCTGAGAGACCAGTTTCGATCAAATCGATCGATTTCAAAAAATCACCTTTTTCATCGAAAAGTTCTATTCGGAGGCCTTTAACTCGAGAACGGAACATCCGATCTTGATGTTCTATACGCCAAAATGCTTCATTTGCATTCCCTAATAGAGCTGAGAGACCAGTTTCGATCAAATCGATCGATTTCAAAAAATCACCTTTTTCATCGAAAAGTTCTATTCGGAGGCCTTTAACTCGAGAACGGAACATCCGATCTTGATGTTCTATACGCCAAAATGCTTCATTTGCATTCCCTAATAGAGCTGAGAGACCAGTTTCGATCAAATCGATCGATTTCAAAAAATCACCTTTTTCATCGAAAAGTTCTATTCGGAGGCCTTTAACTCGAGAACGGAACATCCGATCTTGATGTTCTATACGCCAAAATGCTTCATTTGCATTCCCTAATAGAGCTGAGAGACCAGTTTCGATCAAATCGATCGATTTCAAAAAATCACCTTTTTCATCGAAAAGTTCTATTCGGAGGCCTTTAACTCGAGAACGGAACATCCGATCTTGATGTTCTATACGCCAAAATGCTTCATTTGCATTCCCTAATAGAGCTGAAAAACCAGTTTCGATCAAATCGATCGATTTCAAAAAATCACCTTTTTCATCGAAAAGTTCTATTCGGAGGCCTTTAACTCGAGAACGGAACATCCGATCTTGATGTTCTATACGCCAAAATGCTTCATTTGCATTCCCTAATAGAGCTGAGAGACCAGTTTCGATCAAATCGATCGATTTCAAAAAATCACCTTTTTCATCGAAAAGTTCTATTCGGAGGCCTTTAACTCGAGAACGGAACATCCGATCTTGATGTTCTATACGCCAAAATGCTTCATTTGCATTCCCTAATAGAGCTGAGAGACCAGTTTCGATCAAATCGATCGATTTCAAAAAATCACCTTTTTCATCGAAAAGTTCTATTCGGAGGCCTTTAACTCGAGAACGGAACATCCGATCTTGATGTTCTATACGCCAAAATGCTTCATTTGCATTCCCTAATAGAGCTGAGAGACCAGTTTCGATCAAATCGATCGATTTCAAAAAATCACCTTTTTCATCGAAAAGTTCTATTCGGAGGCCTTTAACTCGAGAACGGAACATCCGATCTTGATGTTCTATACGCCAAAATGCTTCATTTGCATTCCCTAATAGAGCTGAAAGACCAGTTTCGATCAAATCGATCGATTTCAAAAAATCACCTTTTTCATCGAAAAGTTCTATTCGGAGGCCTTTAACTCGAGAACGGAACATCCGATCTTGATGTTCTATACGCCAAAATGCTTCATTTGCATTCCCTAATAGAGCTGAGAGACCAGTTTCGATCAAATCGATCGATTTCAAAAAATCACCTTTTTCATCGAAAAGTTCTATTCGGAGGCCTTTAACTCGAGAACGGAACATCCGATCTTGATGTTCTATACGCCAAAATGCTTCATTTGCATTCCCTAATAGAGCTGAGAGACCAGTTTCGATCAAATCGATCGATTTCAAAAAATCACCTTTTTCATCGAAAAGTTCTATTCGGAGGCCTTTAACTCGAGAACGGAACATCCGATCTTGATGTTCTATACGCCAAAATGCTTCATTTGCATTCCCTAATAGAGCTGAGAGACCAGTTTCGATCAAATCGATCGATTTCAAAAAATCACCTTTTTCATCGAAAAGTTCTATTCGGAGGCCTTTAACTCGAGAACGGAACATCCGATCTTGATGTTCTATACGCCAAAATGCTTCATTTGCATTCCCTAATAGAGCTGAGAGACCAGTTTCGATCAAATCGATCGATTTCAAAAAATCACCTTTTTCATCGAAAAGTTCTATTCGGAGGCCTTTAACTCGAGAACGGAACATCCGATCTTGATGTTCTATACGCCAAAATGCTTCATTTGCATTCCCTAATAGAGCTGAGAGACCAGTTTCGATCAAATCGATCGATTTCAAAAAATCACCTTTTTCATCGAAAAGTTCTATTCGGAGGCCTTTAACTCGAGAACGGAACATCCGATCTTGATGTTCTATACGCCAAAATGCTTCATTTGCATTCCCTAATAGAGCTGAGAGACCAGTTTCGATCAAATCGATCGATTTCAAAAAATCACCTTTTTCATCGAAAAGTTCTATTCGGAGGCCTTTAACTCGAGAACGGAACATCCGATCTTGATGTTCTATACGCCAAAATGCTTCATTTGCATTCCCTAATAGAGCTGAGAGACCAGTTTCGATCAAATCGATCGATTTCAAAAAATCACCTTTTTCATCGAAAAGTTCTATTCGGAGGCCTTTAACTCGAGAACGGAACATCCGATCTTGATGTTCTATACGCCAAAATGCTTCATTTGCATTCCCTAATAGAGCTGAGAGACCAGTTTCGATCAAATCGATCGATTTCAAAAAATCACCTTTTTCATCGAAAAGTTCTATTCGGAGGCCTTTAACTCGAGAACGGAACATCCGATCTTGATGTTCTATACGCCAAAATGCTTCATTTGCATTCCCTAATAGAGCTGAGAGACCAGTTTCGATCAAATCGATCGATTTCAAAAAATCACCTTTTTCATCGAAAAGTTCTATTCGGAGGCCTTTAACTCGAGAACGGAACATCCGATCTTGATGTTCTATACGCCAAAATGCTTCATTTGCATTCCCTAATAGAGCTGAGAGACCAGTTTCGATCAAATCGATCGATTTCAAAAAATCACCTTTTTCATCGAAAAGTTCTATTCGGAGGCCTTTAACTCGAGAACGGAACATCCGATCTTGATGTTCTATACGCCAAAATGCTTCATTTGCATTCCCTAATAGAGCTGAGAGACCAGTTTCGATCAAATCGATCGATTTCAAAAAATCACCTTTTTCATCGAAAAGTTCTATTCGGAGGCCTTTAACTCGAGAACGGAACATCCGATCTTGATGTTCTATACGCCAAAATGCTTCATTTGCATTCCCTAATAGAGCTGAGAGACCAGTTTCGATCAAATCGATCGATTTCAAAAAATCACCTTTTTCATCGAAAAGTTCTATTCGGAGGCCTTTAACTCGAGAACGGAACATCCGATCTTGATGTTCTATACGCCAAAATGCTTCATTTGCATTCCCTAATAGAGCTGAGAGACCAGTTTCGATCAAATCGATCGATTTCAAAAAATCACCTTTTTCATCGAAAAGTTCTATTCGGAGGCCTTTAACTCGAGAACGGAACATCCGATCTTGATGTTCTATACGCCAAAATGCTTCATTTGCATTCCCTAATAGAGCTGAGAGACCAGTTTCGATCAAATCGATCGATTTCAAAAAATCACCTTTTTCATCGAAAAGTTCTATTCGGAGGCCTTTAACTCGAGAACGGAACATCCGATCTTGATGTTCTATACGCCAAAATGCTTCATTTGCATTCCCTAATAGAGCTGAGAGACCAGTTTCGATCAAATCGATCGATTTCAAAAAATCACCTTTTTCATCGAAAAGTTCTATTCGGAGGCCTTTAACTCGAGAACGGAACATCCGATCTTGATGTTCTATACGCCAAAATGCTTCATTTGCATTCCCTAATAGAGCTGAGAGACCAGTTTCGATCAAATCGATCGATTTCAAAAAATCACCTTTTTCATCGAAAAGTTCTATTCGGAGGCCTTTAACTCGAGAACGGAACATCCGATCTTGATGTTCTATACGCCAAAATGCTTCATTTGCATTCCCTAATAGAGCTGAGAGACCAGTTTCGATCAAATCGATCGATTTCAAAAAATCACCTTTTTCATCGAAAAGTTCTATTCGGAGGCCTTTAACTCGAGAACGGAACATCCGATCTTGATGTTCTATACGCCAAAATGCTTCATTTGCATTCCCTAATAGAGCTGAGAGACCAGTTTCGATCAAATCGATCGATTTCAAAAAATCACCTTTTTCATCGAAAAGTTCTATTCGGAGGCCTTTAACTCGAGAACGGAACATCCGATCTTGATGTTCTATACGCCAAAATGCTTCATTTGCATTCCCTAATAGAGCTGAAAAACCAGTTTCGATCAAATCGATCGATTTCAAAAAATCACCTTTTTCATCGAAAAGTTCTATTCGGAGGCCTTTAACTCGAGAACGGAACATCCGATCTTGATGTTCTATACGCCAAAATGCTTCATTTGCATTCCCTAATAGAGCTGAGAGACCAGTTTCGATCAAATCGATCGATTTCAAAAAATCACCTTTTTCATCGAAAAGTTCTATTCGGAGGCCTTTAACTCGAGAACGGAACATCCGATCTTGATGTTCTATACGCCAAAATGCTTCATTTGCATTCCCTAATAGAGCTGAGAGACCAGTTTCGATCAAATCGATCGATTTCAAAAAATCACCTTTTTCATCGAAAAGTTCTATTCGGAGGCCTTTAACTCGAGAACGGAACATCCGATCTTGATGTTCTATACGCCAAAATGCTTCATTTGCATTCCCTAATAGAGCTGAGAGACCAGTTTCGATCAAATCGATCGATTTCAAAAAATCACCTTTTTCATCGAAAAGTTCTATTCGGAGGCCTTTAACTCGAGAACGGAACATCCGATCTTGATGTTCTATACGCCAAAATGCTTCATTTGCATTCCCTAATAGAGCTGAGAGACCAGTTTCGATCAAATCGATCGATTTCAAAAAATCACCTTTTTCATCGAAAAGTTCTATTCGGAGGCCTTTAACTCGAGAACGGAACATCCGATCTTGATGTTCTATACGCCAAAATGCTTCATTTGCATTCCCTAATAGAGCTGAGAGACCAGTTTCGATCAAATCGATCGATTTCAAAAAATCACCTTTTTCATCGAAAAGTTCTATTCGGAGGCCTTTAACTCGAGAACGGAACATCCGATCTTGATGTTCTATACGCCAAAATGCTTCATTTGTGTTCAAGTCTCTCAAGGTCGGTAAATTTAGAAAAGCGGGAGGTGAGGAAACAAAGAAACACTCGTCAAATAAAGGAAAAGAACACATTAAATTTATTTTAACTAAAGGATGCCAGAAAACCTCACCTTAAGGGTGCCAGGGAAAAACTGGCTCCTGCAACTCTAGAATTTAATCGAAATCAACTGAGGGAGGACAAGGCATAAAAACCTCCACCGGCAAATAGTGGAGGAAAAGCCAACAACTACTTTAATCGTTAAAATAATAATAATTTCAAACAAAGGAAGAATCTACGACCCAAACGATCAGTACAGAATGGATTACAATGATTATTACAATAAATAAACTTACAATCTACTCGGCGTACTATGCGACAGCGCTGTCCGCAGGTGTTGCGCAGACCTGTACCCGGTGGTTGAACCATGTAAGATCCGGCAGATCGTTGCATGTTCAATATCGGAAGGAGGATCTCCACAACAAATGATCTCCTTAGGACCCGCAATGTCCAATGAGGACCGGTTTGCACAATCAAACGCCTCATCCGAATTAGGATTCTTTCTCCATCTACCATACAAGGACGCCGTGGTACAGCGGCAAACCACACCTCACTACTCGCCTTCGTTGCCTCTCACACTCTGTCGAGCTCAAACCCTTGAACAACGAACAATACGTGCCGCCAGCGCCGTTCACGATGACGCGTGTCGAGCGCGTACACAGGCATTCAAATTCAAAAATCGCAGTGCTAAAAAAAAGCGCCAACAAACCGCCCGCCTTCGTCAATATGACGAATACGATCCGCAATTAAAATTATTAACTAAGTAGAATCAATATAAATCAAATGAACGCTACAGATTAGTCTGAAACGGATGAATCGTCGACTCTTAACGGGCTGATACGGACCACATGACGGCGAAATTTCCCTGAAGACGTCTTGACGTTGACTACTCGAACCAGTCCATCAGAACCGTGGAAAACCTCCACTATTCTCCCCAATGGCCATTTGGAAGGTGGGTATGACTCATTCCGGAGTAGTACAAGTTGTCCCACCGAAAAATTCTCGTTGACTCCTCTCCATTTGTTCCTCTCCTGTAGTCTTAAGAGATATTCCTGCGTCCATCTCTTCCAAAACTGGTTACGGATTCTCTGTAATAGCTGAAACCGATCTAAACGATTCAATTTCGCGTCGAAGGGCTCCAGATCCGGTAACATCCCGCTCGAAGTGCCAAGGAGTAGATGCGACGGAGTTAGCGCATCAAGATCATCAGGTTCCGAAGTCAACGGACACAGTGGACGAGAGTTCAAACACGACTCAATCTCCACTAAGACGGTGTTCATCTCCTCGTAGGTCAAAATTGTTTCCCCTATCGCTCTCTTCAGATGGTACTTCATGGATTTAATCCCAGCCTCCCACAATCCACCGAAATGAGGAGTGGTAGGGGGAATAAAAGTCCAAGATATGCCGTCTTTGGCAATGACCTCGCTACATCCCTCGTAAAAGTCTGACGCCGCCCTGAACATGTCACGCAGCTCAGTATCCGCTCCCTTAAATCCGGCAGCATTGTCGCTGTACAAATGGCTGCATATTCCACGCCTACCGACGAATCTCCGAAGAGCCGAAATGAACGATTTCGTCGTTAAATCGCCGACTAGCTCCAAATGTATAGCTTTCGTAGCAAAACAAATGAACAAAGCAATGTAACCCTTATCAGCACGAATTCCGCGACCACGGGACACTCGCACCCAAAAGGGGCCGGCATAATCCAGACCACTAGTGCTGAAAGCACGAGAAGGCGTTGTTCTCGCCGCCGGAAGCGGACCCATCAATTGCTGCGCCAGACGCGGTTTAAGCTTTTGACAAACCATGCATCTACGAACTACCTTATTAACTAAACGATTTCGACCGGTAATCCAGACGTTTTGCGTCACAAAACTAGAGGTCAAGATTATCCCCCCATGAAGGGTCATCTTATGGGCGTGCTCAACAAACAATCGACTGACAGCAGATGATGCTGGTAAAATCGGGGGGTGCTTCTGACCCTCAGACAACTTAGATAACGTGAGGCGTCCACCGATCCGAATAATTTGATTATCCTTATCATAGTACGGGTTCAGCTTACTTAAGGGATGTTTAATAGGCAGAGATTTACCCGCCGATAATAAAACTATTTCACGAGGATAAAAGAAATCTTGTGCCAATTTAATAATGGCAATGCGGGCACACCGTAATTCTAAAACACCCAAGCGGCGCGAAGAAAAATCGGGAATCTGGATGGAACGACGTCTTAACTTGATCGCCCGAAGACAATATGCAATTACACGATCCAATTTATGAATGGACGAAAACTTCCTCAATACTAACGGCTCGCGTTCCTCAGGCTCCACGCGCAAAACCTTAAGTGGATCAGCCGTATGTGGCCAATACGAAGGATCACGACCCAACCAAGACGGACCATGCCACCACAATTCTGATTCACACAAATCTTCAGGTGACAACCCACGCGTGGCCAGGTCTGAAGGATTCTCCATACTACGAACATGTGACCACTTAGCTTCAGGTAGATCAGTCTGAATACTGGAAACGCGGTTCGCGACGAACGTTTTCCAACAAGCTGGATGTTTTTCAATCCATCTTAAAACTATCTGACTATCAGTCCAACAATGCATCGAGAGAACCCGAAAGAAATCAAGACCGCGTAAATATACCAAAAGTTTGGTCAGTAACGCCGCGCCACACAGTTCCAAATGAGGAATGCTCACTGTTTTAATAGGTGAAACCTTTGTCTTGGACGCTAATAAAGTGACTCTAATATCCCCATTTTCATCCTCCGAACGAAAATACACTACGGCAGCGTATGCCCTACGCGAAGCGTCCGAGAATCCATGCAATTGACCCCTGCAATCTGAACCCGAACCGATCCATCGTTTTATGGAAAGATTTGAGACACCAAATAAATGAGAACAATAGTTTTTCCACCGTAATTGTATCTCATAGGGTAGTGGTTCATCCCAATCACAACCAAGAATCCAAAGATCCTGCATTAATATTTTCGCGACGATCGTGACCGGCGCCAACCAACCTAATGGATCAAAAATCCTCGAGATGGCCGAAAGAACAACACGCTTGGTAGCGGTCCTGCAATCACCGTCGGTAAATGAGATAGTAAAATTAAACTGGTCGAGACCTGGGTTCCACAATAAACCCAACGTTTTTATGCTGCTATCATAATCGAGACGCTTGACACCGCTTGCATCATCGGTATGGGCATCATGCTTAAGAAGATCCGCGTGGTTCGCAGCCCATTTGTCCAATTTGATACCTGCAGATTTCAGAATCGCAACTAACTCGTTTCTAATTTGTATAGCTTGTTCCAACGTATCCGCACCGGAAAAAGTATCGTCTACGTAAGTCTCATGTTCGAGACAATGCGCTCCTAACGGGAACCGCGTTCTTTCTAAATCGGCTAATTGTAAAAGCGTACGTATGGCAAGAAACGGGGCACACGATGTGCCATAGGTTACCGTTGTTAAACGATAGTCGACCGGCGGCTCCTCCGCGCTAGGTGACCACACAATACGCTGCAAGTCTTGATCACTTGCCGTAACACCAATCTGCCTAAACATTTTTACGATGTCAGCGGTGAACGCAAACCGACAGCATCGCCAACGGGTAAGTATTAAAGAAAGGTCCCGCTGTAAAGCTGGCCCGGGCAACAAATGATCATTAAGACTTGATCCCTGCCGCACCCTCCGCGAGGCATCAAAAACTACGCGGAGCTTGAGTTCGGGCGCCTCCGCACGAATGACGGCATGATGCGGCAAATACCATGCCCGTGCATTTTCAATTTCCGCGACTGGAATACGAGTCATATGACCAAGATTTTCATACGCGGCCATGAAATCGCGGTACGCAGTCTCCAATCCAGACGACCCCTTAAATCGACGGTGTAAGCAACGCAAAGCACCCAATGCTATACCCCTTGTCTCATGACTCACCGAAGGAGGAGTACTTTTCAGGGGGAGTGCAACACAAAATCGACCTGACCTATCCCGAGTATATGACGCACGAAAAGAATCTTCGCATTTTAATTCCGCAGGACTCAAGAACTGGGTAGGCTTGGATAATTCCTCCAATTCCCAGAATTTCCGAAGTTGCTCTCCCAAATCGACAACCGGAGCCACATGACGTGCACGAATCGCTGATCGTACCGAGAATTCCGCCCGCCGTGAGGTAAGACCAGACAAAGGTCCTGAAATCGCCCATCCGAAGGCAGTATCTTGCGCGATCATCCCCTTGTCATTTAGATATTTAAAACCGGGTCGTACTATCAACCCATAAGCGTCCAGGCCTATCATTACGTCGACTTTTCCCGGCCTATAGAATTCCGGATCCGCTAACGTTAACGAATTTAACAGCTCAAAATCAATGTCAGCGAGTTGACGCTCAGGCAAGCGTTTGGTAATGCTCGGTAAAACCAAAGTACATAATTCCAAGTCAAAATTGGGATCGATCGGAGAGCGGATCTTAATGAAAGCCGCCCGATTCGATGATCCAGTAGGAACCTCACCGATTCCGACGAGAGGAATATCGACCTCCTCTTCTGT